>JASVEL010008266.1:0-44898 GCA_032618575.1 Nicotiana noctiflora
AGAAAATTATGACTCGTGAGAAGGCTGTCCCTGGCCATTGGCCCATGCTTGACGCATTTTGGTCATTTGTTGTTTCAGTGTTCTATTTTCTTCAACCACAATAGACCCTTGTTGAACTCTCTAATCTTGAGTTTCTTGAGCACCTGTAATAGCTTCGATGTCAGTTATCATTTTCCTTGAATCTTGTTTTCTAGTTTACCACAACCAACCACCTCAACTTTCTGGATTAACAAAACAAAACCACCAAGTTAGCGTTAAGGTATTATTTTTATTTATTTATTTTTCCTTTTCTTTCTTGGTTTCCACTATTTTCTTTTCTTTTTGCCTTTATTGATTTCTTTTTATTTTGATTAGATATGGTCAAATCCTATGTGGATTGCCTACGTATCATGACCCCGCATGAATCAGACCGAGCGTAGTTATTGCAAATTAATGCAAAAATAAAGAGATGTTTATTTGATTTTTAAATTGTTTTCTTTGAATGAAAATTATAGAAGCCCACTCCAACTATGGATTTTATGAAAAACTTTCACATCTTGTGCCACAAATTTCCACAAAACTAAGAATATTTTTAATGGCAATTATGACTATTTTTACAAGATTGGCTATCTTATGACTTATTTTGGCAAAGTGGCTATTTTTTGCAAAATTTTATTTAAGAAAATAAACTCAAAAAGTTTGGCATCATGGGGCTCATGGGGCATCATTCGACATCGCCACAAGCCAACACAAAACTGAGAAGTTTTTTTTAATGTCAATTGTGACTATTTTTATAAAATTGGCCATGTATGGCTTATTTTGACAAGTGGCTATTTTTTGCAAAAAAATTATTTAAGAAATTACAAATTCAAAATTTCTCCTCCTGGGGCCCATGGGGCATCTTCTGCATCACCACAGGCCAACACAAGACTGAGAAGTTTTTAATGCCAAATGTGGCTATTTCAACAAAACCGGCCATGTAATGGCTTATTTGATAAAGTGGCTATTTTGCACAATTTTATTTAAGAAAATACAAATTTGATGATTAAATCAAAATTTCTCATCTTGGAGCCCATGGGGCATCATTCAGCATTGCCGCAAGCCAACACAAGATTGAAGAAGTTTTAATGCCAAATGTGGCTATTTTTTTAAAAAATGGCCATGTAATGGCTTATTTGATAAAGTTGCTATTTTTTGAAAAGTTGAATGATGACTTAAACTTGATTTTGCGGCTACAACCTTTCAACATTTCCACAAGGGATATTTCAAGGCTATGCCCGCAAATTATTTAAAATGACTCAAAGTGGTTATTCTTGCAAAAAACGGCCTTCCGGCATCCTTTTGGGGGACATTCAGCTTATTAAACAAGAATGATATCACCTGACTTATTTATAACAAAATTAAAGATTTGAATTTTTTTGCTATTTTTGCAAAAAGGGTTGTTGGACCCGATGAGAGTTGCCTACGTATCTCACATCCGCTGAGAATTAAACCAGCGTAGTTCGGTCAAATTATTTTAGACCAACTAATTTCGACAAAAATGACTTAATCCAACTCTTTTTTTATAATTCCTTTGAAATTTCGACAGAGTTTCATCGGTATTTAGACATTGGTTTTTCTAAAATTGCTATTTTTCTTTTCTTTTCTTCAGGTATTTAGCCGGTCAGCATAATGGCCCAAGACAAATAAATGCAACATATAATCATGCTCGGTCTTTTTATATCCGGGTTACCCGTCCTAGACGGACCCAACCCCAGTGTTGAGTCCCCTAAGTCACATATGATGCAAATAATCGTCCTAATTCTAGGCTCAATATCCTGATTTTCATTGGTACTAGACTGTGTACCCGAGCGGACAACTCGGGTCGAGGAGAGGGCTACGTACCGAGGACCCACGGGATCGTCCGTCTTTGTAACTTTTACGGCCTTTATTTCTTATTTGGTATTGACTTAATAGAAAGTGGAGTCTCAACCAGTAAGCACATCCCCGGAGGTAAGAAGAGAAGGGTTTTCGACAGAATTTTTATATACAATTCAGGTAATATCAAAGCGGTAAACATATAGCACATTGATCAAAGCATATAATGAAATCAGATATAAACAAAACAACAATTTAACTGAGCTCGAATTCTTAAACTCTGAACCTAAATTCTGGGTTTCTTATCCCCAGCAGAGTCGCCAGAGCTATCAAACCTCCTTTTTACCGCTATTTACTACACCCTAGGAAAGGGATAAAATAAAAGGAAGGAGTTTTTTCCAATTTAAGGACAGCTGGAATGGGATTAGTTATTTAAGTTTTCAGAGTCGCCACTTGAGAATATAATGGTGTCCCAAGTCATCGGTTTAATCCTGAACCGAGGAAAGTTTGACTCTGTTACAGTCTACGAACTACAAATCCGGATAAGGAATTCTGTTAACCCGGGAGAAGGTGTTAGGCACTCTCGAATTTCGTGGTTCTAGCACGGTCGCTCAACTGTTGTATTTGTTTTTATCTGATTTCTTTATTTGTTCCAATTTATGTGCATTTATTAATATTCCGCTTTATCATTTTTAAAAGAATTGCAACGTCATAAAAATGCATTTTGGGCCACACCGTACCAGTACACCTGTGGCTTTTAATACATTTCGACATCGTTGAAAGTTAGATTTGGGTCACATAAATGTGCACCCATACTTAAGAATGTGTATTAAAAATCGCGCCTAAAGTATCTACGTCTTGTTAACTTTGGGAAAGACCGTGAAATTTTCTAAATGCTCCTTCCAAATCTACAATTTTAATAATAATTAATTGAGGGCCCCGCAATTGTGTGTTTAATGCGACGGGTCTCCTTTCATTCATTTAAGGCTACCTTAAAAGTAACTACAATTCTCTACTAGGTTTTTCCCTAATTGTAAAAGAACGAGTCCTTGTTAATTAACTTTATTTTGAATCTATTAAATTAGAGCGTGTGAATTGCTTATCCAAACAACCTGGGCCTCGAACATAAAGTCCAATAGGGCGCTGGCAGGCCAGCTACAAACTGGGTCAACACCCCAATAGGCATATGACTGAGGCGGCAATCTGGGCCAATCCTTGGCTTAGGCCCAAACTATTTTTCAGAACCCTTTGATAAAATCCAACCACATTTTACTCAAAACAACACAAGGTAACAATCACTAAGGTAGCCCATACTACTCACACAAGTTTTTCAACATAATAAGGTATTAAACATTCATGATCTTATTCAAGGTGTAAAAGATAAGGAAAATGATCTAAGAGTGTTAATTTCAGATCTGAAGTATAACAGTTATATAAGAGAAGGGAAAGTTTCCTAAAATCTAAAATCTAGTTAAAAAAATTTCGAAGAAAGTCCAAAATTCTAGAAAAAAAGTCTAAAAATGTGGAAGAAGCCTTAAGATTCTAAAATTTATTCGAAAATCTAGGAAAAGTCCCTTTTCTAATCAGATTTGTTGCCTATTTGTAGAGTTGAAATGAGAGGAAAATTTGAAATTGTTAATTATCTAATAGTCCCTCAGTTTTTAGCTTATTAGATTGATTACTACACTTATTTGCTTAAAGTTTACACTAGAACCCATTCTAGAAGGTTCTATCTAATTCTATTACATTCCTATCCTTTTGTAATTCCAATTCTACCCTCACTTGCACTTAAAAACTACTCAATTACCCTTTTTACTACCCATATTACCTCTGTTACTAAGCTAAAATTACACAAAATTATTCTGAATTTCCCCTAGTGCCCTCCCCCCTTAATTTTATTACTACTGACCCATTTTCTTTACCCTAAACTGCTCTAAAATCTTTTAACCAATTACTACTAACCACTATTCTATTTTTCTTCATCTTTATTCTTATTATTGTAGACTAACCATAATTATTAACCTTAACACAGCTATAACCAAACTCAACTAACTAATCAACTAAACAATTAATGTTGTATATCTACCAGCAACTAACAAAATTAATTCTTAATAAACCCAATCAACAGTTATCAGATTGAGTTCGTTGATTTTCCAAAACAGAACAAAACATGATCCAAACAAATTCGCAAACGAAATTAACTATTCACAACACGTAAATCCTATTTATCCCAATCAATACTATTTAACAGCATCTATTAATGATTTAACTATTAGAGAAAACTAATCAAAATTAGGTGTAATCAATTAACTGCTAGTTAACAAACATCACTAGATCAGAACTTAGGTAATCAATTAATTGAGATTCAGAAAAACCACTCAAACAATGAAGAATCCAATTAATAGAAAATTTTAGTTACTAATCAGGTTTTTTAAACAATCAAAACCCTAGAACTAAGTATAACAATATTAACATAAATCTAAACCTAAAACTATCATTTTATAACGAATTAACAACAAGAAGAACAAACAAAATCAGAAAGAAAACAATAGAAAAAGAATCAGACACAGCTTTCTCCAGCTTTCTCTTCTTTTTTCTCGTTATTAATCTGCTCTTCTCTTCTTCTTTCATTTCCTTACAAAAACCAAATTTGGTTATCCGGGAGTTTTTTCTTGAAATTTTAGTCACCGTCAGATTTTCTTGCACATTCGAGGGTTATCCGACGGCTTTTAAGACTTGAGGCTTTCGTCATAGTGTGGAGGATGTAAAGAGGGTAGGAAGGTGTGAGTTTGAACACCGGCGTCGTCGTAGGCGGTGGTGGCGGCGCCTAGGGTTTGAGGAGTTGTGGTGGGATTTGTGGAGAACCAGTAAGTGATTGGGATAGAGGGGGACAAGGGGAGTCGTTTGGGGTCGGTTTGGTCAGAAAAGGAGGTCTACCGCCGCCGTAAACGATTTCCGACGGGCGGCAAGAAAGGCTGGTGGCAGAGCGGATGGGGGAGAAGTGAACGAAGACGGGAACTGATTTTAGGGTTATGGTTTTTGTTTTATAAATTATGTATTATTGAAGATGGGTGGTTAGATCAAAGGTAATGAATCGTATGAATGGGACTGAGTCGGGTAATAGTCTTGGACTTGGGTCTGGGGCTGGGTGTAAGGTGTATTTGGGCCTGGGGTAATTGTTTCATTTGGGCCACTGATTCGGATTTCAAGCCCTCTTTTTGCCATGTAATTTTTGTATTGGATTTTCTTTGTATTTTTGTATTTTGTTGTATTTTAATTCTTTTGTTTATTTTATTTTATATTTTGTATTTTATATTTTATTTTCTTTTGCTTTTTCTATATTTTATATTTTGTATCTATTTGATTTATTAATTAACTTCTATTTCATGATAATTTCTCAATTAAAATCACAAAATGCTATATTTTGGTTTCTTTGAAATTGTTCTAAATTGAATTAACACCTACTAAGGTGAAATTAATTTCCTAAACGCAAATACATATTCTTTATATCTTTATATGATTTAACATGCGCAAATAACATACAAACAATTGACATAAAATTCACACAAATTATAAAAAATAAGGAAAAATTATTTATTTGGAATTTTATGGGAATAACTCATATATAGTGTAAAAATCACGTGCTCACAAAACTTGTCGGATTTTTAAAGCCGATACATATACTTTTTATTTTCCACTTTGAACACTCAAACTCATTTTTTTGTAGATAATAAACATATTTGACAAGAGACCCATGTGCACGTGTATTACACATTCACATACGTGTCCATCCAGTCATCAAATGACCAATGGATGTCTTACATGTTAAGGGCGCGAAAACCCTAACCATGGTCCCCTCTTTCATTCCATAGATGGACCTCCTCCCATTTTAGCCTCTCTCTAATGAACCCCCCTCTTTTCATTCCAGAATTTTGATGATCGGAGAAGGTGAAAAGAATATGAAAAGTGAGGGAAACATATGTAAGGCCCTTCTCACCATCGATGATCTCTCCATAAGTTAATAAAATCTCGTTGAGAATGGCACTGATCTGTTCATCACTAAATATGACCCTAGGGTTTACATTAATGACCAAAGCTGCCATAATCACTCACTCCCTTCCAAAATCAATCATAATCACTCACCCGTTATTTTATTTTCTTTTATTATCTGTTAATCTTGTTTTGATCGATCTTCGTACGGTCCAAGTGACACAAAACTTATTTTCAGCTCAACAATGACAAAATATACAACTTTCCACCATTTTCACGGTTTGAAAAGATGAAAAACAATAAAAATGGAGCCTCAAACTTTACAAGAAGGAGGAATGGACTTTCAGATTGAAAAAAATGAGGAAGTGGGTATTTTAGAAGGAATGAATAAGAAGACAATTAAATACAACCCATTATGTATTATTGGGTGTTGGGAAGGGGGCTTTCACGCGCATGTGTGTGAGCACGTGATTTTTGCCCCAAGCAATAAATTCCAAAATAAAAATATAAAAATGATTTTTGATTGCAATTGTTTTGATTAGTGAACAAAATACCAATGTTTGTTTTTAATTAATTGAAAGAAATTTAAAATGAAATACAAAAAGGATATTCATTAGAAAATATCACAAAAAATTATATAGAAAAACATAGGAAATTAGAAAATCAAGCAAAAAATACAAAAAATCGAAAAAAATCAAGGAAAAATACAAAAATTGGAAAATAAAAGAAATACATCAGTATAAAATAAATACAAAGGAAAATAAGTATGAAATACAAAAGAATATACAAGAAATTAAAATAAATACAATTCATAAATAACAAAATATAAAAAGTACAATTTGAAATGCCAAATGGGGCTAAGTACACAATATACTCAGCCCAAATGCACAAAAATACAGACCAGGCCCAAACATTTAAACCGGAGAGTCTCCTACTAACACCAAACGACGCCGTCTAACATCAAATAATCTGGGTCGTTGATAATTCAAATCAAACGGACCAAGTAAGGCGACGGTTATATTAATAAAACGACGTTGTTGAGGGAATTAATCACAGCTGTCCATCACACTTAATCAAACGGATGAGGCTAAGTATCATTTAACCAAACGACGCCGCCTAAGGCAATTAATCTCAGCCGTTCAAACATCTAATCTAATAGACCAAATAAAAGACCTCATTAAACGGTACGCCGTCGTATTGAAGACAAGGGATCTTGGCCGTTGTCACACCTCCTTTTTTCACATACGTAATGTGCCACTGTTTAATACTACACCCCGAGAAGAGATATAATAATAATCAGGGAAGAAGTTTTTTCACTTAAAGGACAGTCGGAACGAGATCAATTTATTTAATTTTTCAGAGTCTCCACTTGGGGAAATAATGGTGTCCCAAGTCACCGGTTTAATCCCGAACCGAGGAAATTTATGACTCTGTATTACAGTCTGCGAAACTAGAAACCTGGATAAGGAATTCTGTTAACTAGGGAGAAGGTGTTAGGCACTCCCGGATTCCGTGGTTTTAGCACGGTTGCTCAACTGCAACTTTTTGTTTTTATCTGATTTTTTTATATATTTCAATTATGTGTTTTTATGTTCTATTTTTCAATTTTAGAAGAATTGCAACGTCACGAAAATATATTTCGAGTCACACCGCAACCAGTACGCATGTGACTTTGCATTTCAGTTTCGCCGAGAGTAAGATTTGGGTCACATAAATGCGCACCCGTATTTAGGAAAGTAATTTTATTAAAGTCGTGCCTACAGAGTCTATCGTGTTGTTAACTTTGGGAAAGACCGTGAAATTCGCTAAACGATCTTCCCGAGTCTAAGTTTTTTATAACAATTTATTTGAGGGCCCCCGCAATTGTGTATTTGATTTGGCGAGGGATATATAGCAGAACTTCTAATCAAATGTTAATATTTTGAACAGGTATAACCTCAGAAAAGCTAGAATTAAACCTCTAATTACAACTGGACATAATCCACAGAGAGCCTTAACACTGATAAGAATCACATCCAGCAAACACAATAACATTTTGAACCAAACTTCCACAACTAATTAATTGTATCTAACAACTACTAATCTCATTTCAATTTAACAGGATACATGAAGACAAACTCATTGATTTTGACAAATATTACTCTAATTCACATGGATCAAACAAGCAAATAATGGAAAAACAAATGACCACGAGATTTAATTAATGCTCATGTGGAACAGTAATAAGGAAAGAGTGGCTGACCTTCAATAAGGAATTTTCCTTTAAAAATTAAATTCAATGTAATCGATTCCCAAACAGATTTTCAATTAGCAACACATTAACAACTAGAATTCCACAATTTACACTTAACCAATTCTATAACAACTCATTTGACATTTGCTCAAATTGGTAAGAACGGATCCCAACAGTGAACTTTTTGAGCAATTCATGTAATAAAGCAACAATTTGCTCATTTTTCCAGTATTATCCTATACAACATTTCATTAGATTTCATAACCAATTAAACAACTTTAAAACTCTTCTTCTCTTGGACAAAAGCCAGAAACTTTCGTTTCACCCATGTTCACATCATTTACACTTTTAGTTCCACTTTAGTTTTCAATCAAAGAAATTGCTTCACTGCCTTTCATGACCGACTGAGTATTAAACAAAGATGCTATTAATTTTAAACAAAAAAATGACCAGCAACACAACTGAATCTAACAATAAACCACCATTATAATCAATAACAACTGAATCAACGGTCATTCCTTGAACACAGTAGCTTAAAAACCACCATTATAATCTATATCACCCCAGGAACGGTCCAAACAGCAACACAACATAGGACAATCCTTATTAAATCGGGTTTGTGCTTCAAATAAACACGCCGTGGCGAATTCAAATACAACATCTATCAAATTCAGCAAGCAGAACAGATGATTTCATCTCTGACCTAATTCACAAAACTTAACCGACAGGCAACGAGAATCAGAGAGATTTAGTTTGAATCATGTTCGGACAATGGTGTTGAACTTTAAACCAAAGAGCACAAAACATAGATAGGGGTAATATCATTTCAAACCATGAAGACCTCACTGAATCTAACAATATTTTACCACATAATCACGCTGGGTAAAATAATCGAGCGCCAGAGAGCGAAAAACAGAGACATTTAAACTTTTAATATAGCAAGGTAATTCTGGATTTCTGAGCTTTACACTAATAATAGAGAATTAACACGATGCCAACTCTAATACAAAAGATAAGAGAACGAGATGAACCTGTCAAAGTTTCCAATTGATCTTTCAGTAAATTACAGCAATCGAGATGACATGAATCGGATGAATCCGCAACAAAGAACTCAACCAGGACCTCTAAACAGAAACGAAAAAACACCAATTATCGAACTAGAACAGCAGCTTCAACAGCGACGAGCTCGTTAATCAACTCTAATTAAATTGAATTCCATGGCGAACAGAAGAAGAATAATCAACGAACCAAAAAATTGAGAACAAAATTCCCCCTTTTATGAACCCTAGAATCTCTGGTTTTTATATCTCTATTCTCTCCGAAAATTTTCTCCAAATCCTCTCTTAATTTTCTCTCCAAAAAAGTCCCTGAAAAGTTCTCCCAAATCTCCACCTATATAGCCTTCAAAGTTTTACTCAATGTCCAGAGATAGAGACACACTATTTGCGTGTCCCTATTGTATGAAAGCTCTGAGGATTTTCAAAGAAAAATGGGTCGGGTCGGGTATATGTGCGGATTGGGGTATGGGTTTGGGTAAATTTGGGCTAGGGTTATTCCATTTTGGGCCATTTAAATTGTAGTATTTGGGCCAATTAATCCGAATTTCAACCCTCTTTTTTGCCTTGTATGTTTTGTATTGTATTTTTATATTATTTGTATTTTTTTGTATTTCATTTTCTTTTGTATTTTTTATATTCTTCTATTTTGTAATTATTTTGATTTTATTAAAATTGTTAACTTTATTTATGGCAATTTTTCAATTAAAGCATAAAAATATTATTTTGATTTTTCTTTAATTTGTTAAAATGAATTAATGCTCACTAAGGTGAAATTAACTGTCACAACCCGGATTTCCCACCATCGGGGGTCATGATGGCGCCTACTAATGGAAGCTAGGCAAGCCAAATATTAATTACACCTCCATTAATTACCAAATTTTTATTAAGACTTTAAAATTAAAAACATATAAATTACAGCGGAATAATCAAACTTAGCGGAAGACTTAGTCAATCTTATCAAATATGATAAAGAAAACCCAAACATGATACACTACCCAAGAATGGTGTCACAATACTCACGAACTTCTAAGAATAATACACACAATTGTCTGATAGAAACACAAGCTGTTTATCTCGAATACATGAGATAACAGAATGAAAAACATAGATAGAAGAGACAATGGGTCCTGCGGATGCCTGCAAGGCTACCACGTAGTCTCAGTAGTCGGAAAATCCACAAATCGCTACTGCCGCTGCTGCTGTCCGTAACCTGTATCTGCGCAAAAAGAGCGCAGAGTGTAGTATCAGCACAACCGACCCCATGTGCTGGTAAGTGTCTGGCCTATCCCAGCGAAATAATGACGAGACTAAGGCCAGTCACCCACATAAACCTGTACAGTTGCAATATATATATATATATATACAAAACATTTATAAGGAAAGACTCTGCTCTGAAATAACAGTCAATAACTCGTGATATCCAGAATAATCTAGTCAACAGAATAAATCTTACTTTCATGTCTCAATTCCTTTTTCATTTCATATCTCGTGGTAGGCGTACCACCCGCTCCCAACTATCATAGTAATTATATCTTGTGATAGGCGTACCACCCGCTCCCAAATATAACAATAGATTATATCTTGTGGTAGGCGTACCACCCGCTCCCAAGTATATCAATAGGCTACCGGCAATTATGGCCAATGCCAAGATTTAAATCACTTTGTGGTCGGCGTGCCACACGATCCCATTTCTTATTATATAAGTGGTCGGCGCGCCACACGATCCCAATTCATAAATATATATATTACCGGCATTTAACCAATAATCTCTGCATCAACAATATTTATAATTACCGGTTTTGAACCAATAATTGATAATAATTCAACAATTTATCTCCATTACCGGTATGACACCAATAACTCTTAATCAACAATTTATACATACCTAAATTCCTCTTCCTTCAAGCTAGGATAGAACAAACACTTACCTCGAAAGTTTACGAACGATTCAATCCGTAGCAATGCCTTTTCCTTTCGAATTTGACTCCAATCCAATCGTATCTATACACAATTGATTTAATATCATCAATTCTACTTAACAAAATAGTTCATATTGCTAAATATGATTTTCACAACATTCTGCCCGGAATAGTAAAAATCGACCCCGGGCCCACATAATCGAAACTCAAGTTTCGAACCAAAATAAGTTCACCAAATCTTCCATGAGTTCAAATATATAATTTGTTCTTAAGTTTAACTCCAAAACGAGGTCTAGATCGCAAATTCTTTGGAAACCCTTACTATGCTCAATTCTCAATTTTTCTACCCATTTACACCTATTTAGGCTTAGGAATTCAAATAATATTGATGGAAAATGAAGAAAAAGAGTTAAGAATCACTTACCCAAGAAGTATGAAGAAGGATTGCTCAAGAATCGCCCAAGAAGTTGTGGAGAAGAGAGGTTTTTGTGAAAATGGGATAGAATCCCGTAAGTGTTCTGTTTTGGGTATTAATTCACTGGGCGAAAATTTGCCCTTCGCGTTCGCGTGCACTGTATCGCGTTCGCGAAGGGTTGGACAGAAATGGGCATCGCGTTCGCGTGGACACAGTCACGAACGCGTAGAAGAAAATATGGGGACTTACAATTTGGCCTACGCGAACGCGTGGTGCCTTACGCGAACGCGTAGAGAGGCAGGCCAGGCTCCGCGAACGCGGGAGCGTTCACGCGAATGCGTAGAGAAAAAAGGCTGGGGTCCAAGTTGCTGTACGCGAACGCGACCATATGGACACGAACGCGAAGAAGGGGAAGGAGACGTCTTCGCGAACGCGACCAGATGGACGCGAACGCGAAGAAGGAATGTCTGCTGCAGATTTTCTGCAGTTTTTTTCCAAGTCCAAAACCACCCCGATGCCTATCCGAAACTCACCCGAGCCCTCGAGGCTCCAAACCAAATATGCACACTAACTCAAAAAAATACGAACTTGCTCGCGCGATCAAATCGCTAAAATAACATCAAAATCCATGAATTGAGCCTTAAAAACAAGAATTCTTTCAAATTTTCATAACTTTCAAAATTTCCAATTTAAGGCCGAAACACGTCAAACGACGTCCGTTTTCAACCAAACTTTACAGGGAAGCGCTTAACCAATATATATGACCTGTACCGGGTGTCGGAACCAAAATACGAGCCCGATACCAGTACTTTTTAATCAAAATTCAGTTTCATTTTCCTTAAACATTTTCAAAAAACAATTTAACAGAGAAAGTTCTTTTACCGGGGTTCTAGACCTCGGATTTCAATTCCGGGCATACGCCCAAGTTCCATATTTTTCTACGGATTTTCTGAGACCGTCAAATCATGGATCCGAGTCCGTTTACCAAAAATGTTGACCAAAGTCAACCATATCAATATTAATATCAAAATTCTTCAACGTTTTTCATATATTTCACATATTTCAACATAAGAATTTTCCAGCTTCGTGCCCGGACTATGCACGCAAATCGAGGCAACTATAAATGAGGTTTTCAAGACCTCAGAAGCTCGAAATGATTAATAAAACAAGTGATGACCCTTTGGGTCGTCACATTCTCCACCTCTAAAACAACCGTTCGTCCTCCAACGGACAAAAGAAAGAAGTACCTGAGTCATAGAATAGATGAGGATATCGGCTCCGCATGTCAGACTCGGACTCCCAGGTCGATGCCTGTGGAGGCCGACCCCTCCACCGAACTCGCACAGAAGGAAAACTCTTCGACCTCAATTGTCGAACCTGCCGATCTAGGATAGCTACCGGCTCCTCTTCATAAGACAGATCTTTGTCCAATTGGATAGTGATGAAATCTAACACGTGCGACGAATCGCCATGATATATTCGAAGCATGGACACATGAAACACTGGATGTACAACTGATAAGCTAGGTGGCAAGGCAAGTTTATATGCCACCTCTCCCACACGATCAAGAATCTCGAATGGCCCAATAAACCTAGGGCTAAGTTTGCCCTTCATTCCAAATCTCATCACGCCCTTCTTAGGCGACACTCGGAGCAATACTCGCTCCCCAATCATGAAAGCTATATCTCGAACCTTGCGATCTGCATAGCTCTTTTGTCTAGACTGAGCTGTGCGAAGCCTATCTTGAATAATCTTGACCTTATCTAAGGCCTTCTGAACTAAATCCGTACCCAATAACCGAGCTTCTCCCGGTTCAAACCATCCAACCGGAGAACGACACCGCCTACCATACAATGCTTCATAAGGAGCCATCTGGATGCTCGATTGATAACTATTATTATAAGCAAACTCCGCCAAAGGCAGGAATTGATCCCACGAACCTCCAAAATCAATAACACACACCCGTAGCATATCTTCCAATATCTGAATAGTTCTCTCGGACTAACCATCCGTCTGGGGATGAAAGGTTGTACTTAGCTGAACTTGCGTGCCCAACTCTCGTTGAACCGCCTTCCAGAAATGTGAGGTAAACTGTGCACCTCGATCTGAAATAATAGAGATTGGCACGCCATGAAGGCGAACGATCTCCCTGATATAAATCTCACCTAACCTCTCGGATGAATAGGTAGTGGCAATAGGAACAAAATGAGCTGACTTGGTCAGCCTATCAACAATCACCCAAACAACATCAAACTTCTTCCGAGTCTTCGGAAGTCCAAAAATGAAATTCATAGTGATTCGCTCCCACTTCCATTCAGGAAGTTCAATTCTCTGAAATAAACCGCCAGGTCTCTAATGTTCATACTTAACCTGCTAAAAATTAAGACACCGTGCCACATATGCCACAATATCCTTTTTCATTCTGCGCCACCAATAATGTTGATGCAAATCTCGATACATTTTCGCTACGCCTGGATGAATAGAATACCGCGAACTGTGAGCTTCTTCTAGAATCAATTCTCTAAGCCCATCAACATTTGGCACACAAATGCGCCCTTGCATCCTCAGGATCCCATCAGCATCTAAGGTGACCTGTTTAGCACCTCCTCGCCGAACCGTATCTCTAAGGTCACATAAATAAGAATCATTATATTGTTGATCGCGGATACGCTCCAATAATGAAGAGCGAGCGATCGTGCAAGCTAGTACTCGACTAGGCTCGGAAATATCCAACCTCACAAATCGGTTGGCCAAGGACTGAACATCCAAAGCAAGTGATCTCTGATTGACTGGAATATAAGCAAGACTGCCCATACTGGCTGACTTCCTACTCAACGCGTCGGCTACCACGTTTGCTTTTCCCGGATGATATAAAATGGTGACATCATAATCTTTTAGCAATTCTAGCCACCTTCTCTACCTCAAATTCAACTCTTTCTGCTTAAACAAATACCGAAGGCTCTTATGATCGGTGTATACTTCACATGCTACACCATACAAATAATGTCTCCAGATCTTCAATGCGTGAATAATCGCCGCCAATTCTAGATCATGCACTGGATAGTTCTTTTCATGAATCTTCAACCGCCTCGAAGCATAGGCAATAACCTTGCCATCTTGCATTAACACTGCACCAAGCCCAATACGGGAAGCATCACAATAAACAGTATAAGGTCCCGTACCTGTGGGTAAAACCAATACCGGTGCTGTGGTCAAGGTTGTCTCGAGCTTTTGAAAGCTCGCCTCACATTCATCGGACCATTCAAATTGAACACCCTTCTGGGTCAATCTGGTCAGTGGGGTTGCAATAGACGAAAATCCTTCTACGAATCGGCGATAATAACCCGCTAACCCCAAGAAACTCCAAATATCTGTGGTTGATGTCGGTCTAGGCCAGCTCTTGACTGCCTCAATTTTCTTCAGATCAACCTGAATACCTGCTGCCGTCACAATATGACCTAGGAATGCAACCGAACTTAGCCAAAATTCACACTTTGAAAATTTTGCATATAGTTGGCTATCTCTCAGAGTCTGCAAGGCCACTCTGAGATGTTGCGCATGCTCCTCCTGACTGCGGGAATATATTATCATGTCATCAATGAAGACTATTATAAACAAGTCTAAATAAGGCCGGAACACCCGATTCATTAATTCCATAAAAGCTGCTGGAGCATTTGTCAACCCAAAAGACATGACCAAAAATTCATAATGTCCATACCGAGTGCGGAACGCTATCTTAGGGACATCAGATGCCCTAATCTTCAGCTGATGATAGCCAGATCTCAAATCTATCTTTGAAAATACCTTGGCACCCTGAAGCCGGTCAAATAAATCATCAATTCGCGGAAGTGGATATTTATTTTTGATAGTCACCTTGTTTAACTGTCGATAGTCAATGCACATTCTCATCGAACCATCTTTCTTCTTTACAAATAATACAGGTGCACCCCACGACGAAACACTGGGTCTAATGAAACCCTTTTCAAGTAAATCCTGCAACTGTTCCTTCAATTCTTTTAACTCTGGCGGAGCCATACGATATGGGGGAATGGAAATGGGCTGAGTGCCTGGAGCCAAGTCAATGCAAAAATCAATGTCCCTATCGGGCGGCATACCTGGTAAGTCTGAAGGAAATACTTCAGGAAATTCGCGAACCACAGGCACAGAGTCAATAGAAGGAACCTCAGCACTGGAATCAAGGACATAGGCCAAATAAGCCAAGCATCCCTTTCCAACCATACGCTGAGCCATAACATAAGAAATAACATTGCGACTAGTATGACCTGAAATTCCTTTCCACTCTATACGAGGCAAATTCGGCAGAGCTAAAGTAACAGTCTTGGCATGGCAATCTAAAATAGCATGATATGGAGATAGCCAGTCCATGCCTAGTATAATATCAAAGTCTACCATATTTAGGAGTAATAAATCAGCACGGGTCTCGAGACCCTCAATTACTATAATACATGACCGATGAACTCGATCAACCACAATAGAATTGCCTACCGGTGTAGACACATGAACAGGAACACTCAATGGATCACTGGGCTGAATCAAGTATGGTGCAAAATAGGAAGACACATACGAATATGTAGACCCAGGGTCAAATAATGCCGATGCCTTTCTATCACAAACCAAAATAATACCTGTAATGACGGCATCAGAAGACTCAGCCTCTGGTCTGGCAGGAAGTGCATAACATCGGGGCTGTGCCCCACCACCCTGAGCAGTATCTCTAGGACGATCGGCTGCTGGCTGGTCTCTACCTCTATCGGTCTGAGCTCCACCTCTATGACCTCTACCTCCACCTCTATGCCCTCTACCCCCACCTTTAGCTGGTTGGGCAGGCTGTGGGGGAACTGGGGCCTGAATTATGGCACGAGAACCCTGCTGCTGAGATCTGTCAGAAGCTCGAGGGAAATACTTTTCAATGTGCCTAAGATCACCGCACGTAAAACAAGCCCTCGGCTGCTGAAAATAGCGAAGTGGTGGTGCACTGATAGGCTGCTGATCAGAGTAGCGTGGCTGAGAATTACGATCACCTGAAGCATCATGAGTGCCATCACGACATGTTCACAATTGGTGAACTAGGGTCGTGACACGAGGTACCACTGAATCTACCCGAATTACGAGATCTCTTATCTGATCCATGTCTTGCTCCCTGTGACAGTGCCATCTTGATCCGGCGGGCTGCATTAGCCGCCTCCTGAAAAGTGATTCCTGCCCCAAAGCCATCTGTAGTCGAATTGGCTGATTCAAGCCATCAATAAACCTTCTCACCCTTTCCCGATCCGTGGGAAGTATGATAATAGCATGACGAGCCAGGTCCACGAACCTAGTCTCGTACTGTGTGACAGACATAGAACCCCGATGAAGACGCTCAAATTGTCTGCGCAGAGCCTCCCGCTGAGTTGCTGGAAGGAACTTTTCCAAGAATAATTCTGCGAATTGCCCCCAAGTCAAAGATAATGATCCCGCTGGCCTGGATAGCCAATAATCCCTCCACCAAGTCTTGGCAGAACCAGATAATCAAAAAGTAGCAAAGTCCACACCATTAGTCTCCACAATGCCCATAGTACGGAGAACCTCGTGGCAGCTGTATAGGAAATCCTGTGGATCCTCTGAAGGAGTGCCACTGAATGTGGTAGTGAACAGCTTGGTAAACCTGTTTAATCTCCATAACGCGTCAGCGGACATAGCTGCACCATCATTAGACGGAGTCACAATAACAGCTGAGCTGCCTCAACTAGCTGAACCACAGGAACCTGAGCCTGAGGAATTACTGGCTCCGGAGTGCGCGTAGCAGGAGTCTGATTACCTCCTCCAGCCTGAGAAGTGGCTGGTGCTACTGGTAATAAACCTGCTCTGGTGATATTCTCCATAAAACCTGCTATCCGAACCAAAGCATCCTGAAGATCCGGTGAAAACATATCCCCTCCTGGGACCTGAGTTGGGCCTACTGGAGCTGTTGGGACCGGAACCTCCTCCTCGATATGAGCCTGAGGTTTTGCCACTTGTGCTGCTGCTCGGGGCTGAGCTCTGCCCCTACCTTGGCCTCTAGGACGACCTCGACCTCGGCCTCTACCCCTAGCGGGAGCTGCCGCTGCTGGGACCTCGGGCTGCTGGTCAGTAGATGAGGATGCACGTGTCCTTACCATCTGCGGAAGAACAGAGTAGAAGTTCAATTAACATTTGAAAGATCAAGTCGCACGACTAGAAAGAATAAAAGGAATATTTTCCTAACTATGTAGCCTCTGGAGGATAAATACAGACATCTCCGTACCGATCCTTCAGACACTACTAAGGTTGTTCGTGACTTGTGAGACCTATGCAACCTAGTGCTCTGATACCAACTTGTCACGACCCGGATTTCCCACCATCGGGGGTCATGATGGTGCCTACTAATGGAAGCTAGGCAAGCCAAATATTAATTACACCTCCAATAATTACCAAATTCTTATTAAGACTTTAAAATTAAATCCATATAAATTACAGCGGAATAATCAAACTTACCGGAATACCTAGTCAATCTTATCAAATATGATAAAGAAAATCCAAACATGATACACTACCCAAGATCGGTGTCACAATACTCACGAACTTCTAAGAATAATACACACAATTGTCTGAAAGAAACATAAGTTTTTTATCTTGAATACATGAGATAACAAAATGAATACATAGATAGAAGAGACAACGGGTCCTGCGGACGCCTGCAAGGCTACCTCGTAGTCTCAGTAGTCGGAATATCCACACAATCGTGCTACTGCTGCTGTCCGTAACCTGTATCTGCTCAAAAAGAGCGCAGAGTGTAGTATCAGCACAACCGACCCCATGTGCGGGTAAGTGCCTGGCCTATCCCAGCGAAATAGTGACGAGACTAAGGCTAGTCACCCACATAAACCTGTACAGTCAAAATATATATACATATACAACAGCAGAAAACGTTATCGAACGTTTATAAGATACAAAACATTTATAAGGAAAGACTCTGCTATAAAATAACAGTCAATAACTCGTGATATCCAGAATAATCTAGTCAACAGAATAAATCTTACTTTCATGTCTCAATTCCTTTTTCATTTCATATCTCGTGGTAGGCGTACCACCCGCTCCCAACTATCACAGTAATTATATCTTGTGGTAGGCGTACCACCCGCTCCCAAATATATCAATAGATTATATCTTGTGGTAGGCATACCACCCGCTCCCAAATATATTAATAGGCTACCGGCAAGTATGGCCAATGCCAAGATTTAAATCACTTTGTGGTCGGCGTGCCACACGATCCCATTTCTTATTATATAAGTGGTCGGCACGCCACACGATCCCAATTCATAAATATATATATTACTGGCATTTAACCAATAATCTTTGCATCAACAATATTTATAATTACCGGTTTTGAACCAATAATTAATAATAATTCAACAATTTATCTCCATTACCGGTATGACACCAATAACTCTTAATCAACAATTTATACATAACTAAATTCCTCTTCCTTCAAGCTAGGATAAAACAAACACTTACCTCGAAAGTTTACGAACGATTCAATCCGTAGCAATGCCTTTTCCTTTCGAATTTGACTCCAATCCAATTGTATCTATACACAATTGATTTAATATTATCAATCTACTTAACAAACTAGTTCATATTGCTAAATATGATTTTCACAACATTCTGCCCGGAATAGTAAAAATCGACCCCGGGCCCACATAATCGAAACTCAAGTTTCGAACCAAAATAAGTTCATCCAATATTCCATGAGTTCAAATATACAATTTGTTCTTAAGTTTAACTCCAAAACGAGGTCTAGATCGCAAATTCTTTGGAAACCCTTACTATACTCAATTCTCAATTTTTCTACCCATTTACACCTATTTAGGCTTAGGAATTCAAATAATATTGATGGAAAATGAAGAAAAAGAGTTAAGAATCACTTACCCAAGAAGTATGAAGAAGGATTGCTCAAGAATCGCCCAAGAAGCTGTGGAGAAGAGAAGGTTTTGGTGAAAATGGGATAAAATCCCGTAAGTGTTCTGTTTTGGGTATTAATTCACTGGGCGAAAATTTGCCCTTCGCGTTCGCGAAGGGTTGGACAGAAATGGGCATCGCGTTCGCGTGGACACAGTCGCGAATGCGTAGAAGAAAATCTGGGGACTTACAATTTGGCCTACGCGAACGCGTGGTGCCTTACGCGAACGCGTAGAAGAGGCAGACCAGGCTCCGCGAACGCAGGAGCGTTCACGCAAATGCGTAGAGGAAAAAGGCTGGGGTCCAAGTTGCTGTACGCGAATGCGACCATATGGACGCGAACGCGAAGAAGGGGAAGTAGACGTCTTCGTGAACGCGACTAGATGGACGCGAACGCGAAGAAGGAATGTCTGCTGCAGATTTTCTGCAGTTTTTTTCCAAGTCCAAAACCACCCCGATGCCTATCCGAAACTCACCCGAGCCCTCGAGGCTCCAAACCAAATATGCAGACTAACTCAAAAACATTATACGAACTTGCTCGCGCGATCAAATCGCTAAAATAACATCAAAATCCATGAATTGAGCCTTAAAACTCAAGAATTCTTTCAAATTTTCATAACTTTCAAAATTTCCAATTTAAGGCCGAAACACGTCAAACGACGTCCGTTTTCAACCAAACTTTACAGGAAGTGCTTAACCAATATATATGACCCTGTACCGGGCGTCGGAACCAAAATACGAGCCCGATACCAGTACTTTTTAATCAAAATTCAGTTTCATTTTCCTTAAACATTTTCGGAAAACAATTTAACAGAAAAATTCTTTTACCGGGGTTCTAGACCTCGGATTTCAATTCCGGGCATACGCCCAAGTTCCATATTTTTCTACGAATTTTCTGAGACCGTCAAATCACGGATCCGGGTCCGTTTACCAAAAATATTGACCAAAGTCAACCATATCAATATTAATATCAAAATTTTTCAACTTTTTTCATATATTTCACATATTTCAACATAAAAATTTTCCAGCTTCGTGCCCGGACTATGCACGCAAATCGAGGCAACTATAAATGAGGTTTTCAAGACCTCAGAAGCTCGTAATGATTAATAAAACAAGTGATGACCCTTTGGGTCGTCACATTAACTTCCTAAATGTAAATGCATATATTTTGTTTTGTATTTTTTATATGAGCAAATAACACACAAAAATTCACACAAATTGTAAAAATAAAGAAAAAATGTTTATCTTGAATTTTATGGTAATAACTTATATGTAGGGTAAAAATCATGTGCTCACAGCCGTTCATATAATCAAATCCAACGGTTGAGAAGCAATACATCATAATCAGTATATATCATACCCCTTCCATTCATTCTTGAGTATACACACACGAATTTCATTATACGAAATCCTAGCCGCCGTTAAATCATTTCTTCTCCCCCTTTCTCTCATAGAGACCACCGGAATCCTACTGGTGGTCAATCTCCTACCATCTTCCCCGGCTCAGGCCAACCTCCAAACACTCCTCTTTTTTTCTTCTAACACGTACCAATAACCCCGTTCAAAACTTACCAGTCTCCATTTTCTTGAAATTCCGATCGCCGGAACCCTAGCCGGCGACCACTAAAGTATGAACCAGACCCCACCTTAACACCATATGACCATCGTGAGATGATCTATCAGCCCACCATAACCATATACCTCGAATATTACCCCAACCCTTTGAATATTAGAAAAAGTCTCGCCGGAACCCTACTCCGGCGAGTACTCGAAAACAAAAGTTCCTCAAAACCTTACCCCAAGTGCCCAAACACCCATCACACACTCAAATCAGACTCCCAAGAGTTTTTTTGGGATATCTGACACTTAAGAGACCACAAGTCTCTGAAACGTTGAAAAATCAAGAAAGAAGAAAGAAATGAAAGAAAGAAGAAAGAAAGAAGAAAAGAAAGAAAGAAAAGGAAAAAGAAAGAAAAAGGCGTGAATCTAAGTACCCTAAACCTGTTTCTATTTAGTCTCTTTTATGTGCTTATCTGTTTAGAACTTAGAAAATCCCTTGTGACGACCCAAAGGGGTCATCACTTATTTAATTAATCATTTCGTTTCGAGCTTCTGAGGCCTTGAAAACCTCATTCTATGTTGCCTCGATTTACGTGCACAATCCGAGCATGTAGCCGGAAAGATTTTGTGATAGAAAATATGAATTCTATGAGAAATTTGGATAAAAATGATATTAATATTGATATGGTTGACTTTGGTCAACATTTTTGGTAAACGGACCCGGATTCGTGATTTGACTGTCTCAGAAAATCCGTAGAAAAATATGGAACTTGGGCATATGTCCGGAATTGAAATTCGAGGTCTAGAACCCCGGCAAAAGAATTTTTCTGTTAAATTATTTTCTGAAAATGTTTAAGGAAAATGAAACTGATTTTTTATTAAAAAGTACTGGTATCGGGCTCGTATTTTGGTTCCGACGCCCGGTACAGGTCATATATATTGGTTAAGCGCTTCCCGTAAAGTTTGGTTGAAAACGGACGTCGTTTGACGTGTTTCGGCCTTAAATTGGAAAGTTTGGAAGTTATGAAATTTTGAAAGAATTCTTAAGATTTAAGGCTAAATTCCTTGATTTTGATGTTATTTTGGTGATTTGATCGCGCGAGCAAGTTCGTATGATATTTTTGACTCAGTGTACATACTTGGTTTGAATTCCCGAGGGCTCGGGTGAGTTTCGGATAGGTAACGGGATGGTTTGAACTTGAAAATTTCAGCAGAAACTCTGCAATTTTTGCACAGAGATTTTCTTCTATGCGATCGCATAGGTGTAGCTGCGATCGCATAGAGCAAAGATCAGAGGTCCCAAAAATCCTTCCGTGCGATCGCAATAGAGCCCATGCGATCGCATAACTTCCACTTTTCCTCCTATGCGATCGCATACTATCCTTTGCGATCGCATAGAGTAAGACTGAGGCCCAGAATTTCCTTCTATGCGATCGCGTACCATTCCCTGCGATCGCATAGAGTAATTTCAGTTCATCCATTTTCCTTCTATGCGATCGCATAGGACCTCCGCGATCGCATAGAGTAATTTTGTTGTCCCCATTTTTCTTCTATGCGATCGCATCACAGGCCCTGCGATCGCATAGAGTAAAATTTCGCCCAATGATTTAATACCCCAAAACAGAACACTTACGGGATTTTATCCCATTTTCACAAAATCCTTTCTTCTCCACAGCTCTTAGGCGATTTTTGAGGCATTTCTTCATCAAAGTTCATTGGGTAAGTATTGTTAACTCGTCTTCTTCATTTTTCATCAACATCAATCAAATCCTTAGGCTTAAACATGTGTAAATTGGTTGGAAAATTGAGAAATGGGTATAGTTAGGGCTTTCAAAGAATTTGCGATTTAGACCTCGTTTTGGAGTCGAACTTAAGAACAAATTGTATATTTGAACTCATGGAAGATTGGGTGAACTTATTTTGGTTCGAAACTTGAGTTTCGATTATGTGGGCTCGGGGTCGGTTTTTACTATTCCGGCAGAATGTTGTAAAAACCATATTTAGCAATATGAACTAGTTTGTTAAGTAGAATTGATGATATTAAATCAATTGTGTATAGATACGATTGGATTGGAGTCAAATTCAAAAGGAAAAGGCATTGCTACGGATTGAATCGTTCGTAAACTTTCGAGGTAAGTGTTTGTTCTATCCTAGCTTGAGGGAATAGGATTATGTGTTATGTGTTATGTGATCGAGTGCGGTGTATGGGCTGTGGTGACGAGCATCCATACACTAGCGTCTAGTATGACCGTGAGTCGATGGAAAATGATTATTTTGAGATATATATTACATATGAATTGTTATTGTTCTCCCTTGTCGGGACTTGTTGTGAAGATAATTATTGATTTCCCATGATGGGGCAGTTTATGAATTACTGTTTCTTTCTTTGCCCTTAACTGTGATTGTTATTTGGGTGAGGAAGAGTGATAATGCACGAAGGGTGATGTCGTGCCATATTTATTGATTATGCACGAAGGATCATGCCGTACCCTGTCATTGAACCATGTACGAAGGATCATGCCGTACTATGGGTGTGAGGATGAGAGTAAAAGCACGAAGGGTGATGCCGTGTACTTTATTTGTTTATTTGGTGAGGATGAGAGTAAAAGCACGAAGGGTGATGCCGTGCAACTGCTTGCTATTTCTTGAATTGATATTACTTGTGTTTACATCATACTTTGTTTTTCCTTGGGAATTTATTAACTGTTGTTAATTGTTGAATTCTTTGAGATATTCCTTATTGTGTTATTACCTGGTTATTTCTTGTTATTCCGTGGTATATATATATATTGAATTGCACAGGTTTATGTGAGTGTCTGGTCCTAGGCTTGTCACTACTTCGCCGGGATAGGCCAGGCACTTACCAGCACATGGGGTCGGTTGTGCTGATGCTACACTTCCGTGCGTTTTTGCACAGGTCCAGGTTACGATCAGGAGCAGCAGCAGCAGTAAATAGATCGCGTGGGAGTTGATCATAGTTGAGACCGAGGTAGCTTGCAGACGTCCGCAAGCCCGGCGTCTCTTTCTTTATTTATGTTATTAGCTGTAGTCTCTTTGTTCCGAGACAAACAGAATTATGTTATATTTCCTTCAGACTTTTATGTGTAGTATTCCATAGTAGTTCGTGAGTTGGTGACTCCACGTCTTGGGTAGAGGATTTCGGTATGATTTTCACTTTGTATTTAGTTATTTCTATTTCGATAAAGTATTCCGCATTTATTTAATTACAATTGTGTTAAAAACAGGATAGTATGAATACAGTGGCTTGCCTAGCTACCACGAGTAGGCGCCATCACGATCCTGATGTTGGGGGAAAATCCGGGTCGTGACAAGTTGGTATCGAGCTCTAGGTTACATAGGTCTCACCACTCACGAACAAGCTTAGTAGAGTTTGAGAGGTAGGTACGGAGACGTCCGTACTTGTCCTCCAAAGTCTATTGAGTTAGGAAAGAGTCTCTCATTTGTTCTTTCTTGTCGTGTGACTTGTTCCTTAATTACTGATTGAATTTCTATTCTGTCCTTTCGCAGATGGTGAGGACACGCGCTTCTTCGTCCGCTGACCAGCAGCCCGAGCCCCGGCAGCTCCCGTGAGGGGCAGGGGCCAAGGCCGTATCAGAGGCCGTGGTAGGGGTAGAGCTCAGCCCCAGGCAGCTACTCCGGAGGTGGAGCCTCATATTGAGATTGACGAGGAGGTTCCGGTTCCAGCGGCTCCAGTGGGCCCAGCTCGGGTCCTAGGAGAGGCTTTATTTACCCCGGATCTCCGGGATGCCTTGGTCGGAATAGCGGGATTCATGGACGACATTGCCGGAGCGGGTTTATTATCGGTTGCCCCGAGCCACTTCTCGAGCTGGAGGAGGGGCCCGGACTCCTGTTGCTCATACTCCGGAGCCGGTAGCTCCTCGGCCTCGAGCACCGGCAATTCGAGCCAACTGTGGCCACTCAGTCGGGTACCACGGCTCATGCGGTGATGGAGCGGCCATGACTTCCGATTCGTTATGGAGGCTTGATCGGTTCTCCAAACTATTTACCACTACATTCAGTGGAGCCGCATTTAGAGGATCCCCAGGACTTCTTATTCGGTTGCCGTGAGATTCTCAAGACTATGGGGATCGTGGAGACAAACGGAGTTGACTTCTGTACCTTCAGACTTGCGGGATCCGCCAAGACTTGGTGGAGAGATTATTGCTTGACTCGACCAGCAGGGTCCCCGACTTTATCATGGGATCAGTTTGCGGAACTATTTATGGAGAAGTTTCTCCCTGCTACTCGGAGGGATGTACTTCGGAGGCAGTTTGAGCGCCTCCATCGGGCACTATGACAGTTACACAGTATGAGATGAGATTTATCGACTTGGCTCGTCATGCGGTAGTGATACTTCCCACTGAGCGGGAGAGAGGGTCCGCAGATTTATAGATGGGCTTAATCGGCCGATTAGACTCCGGATGGCTATGGGCGTGGGGAGTGACATATCATTTCGGGAGGCGGCCAATGCGGCGACGCGAGTTGAGATGGCTCTTGCTAGGGGAGGCGGTTATTCTTCGAAAAGAGGCCTCGTCATTCGGGCGAGGTTTGGTGGTTCTTCCTCCGGTAGCGAGAGAATCCTTTGATAGAGGCCGGTCCTCCGGGCCTTTTCATTCCTCCCTTCAGGCCTCGCGGGGTGGATCGGTGATCGTGGTTTTCGGGGGAATTATTCGGACCGGTCTCCTATTAATGCTCGGCCTCTTCGGAGTGTTCGTGGAGGCCATTCGGGTCGTCGGGGCCAGCAGCCCTATCGGTCTAAGAGTTGCTACGGTTGTGGTGACCCGGGTCATTTTATCAGGAATTGCCCTATAGCAGCGGGCAACTCTCAGCAGCGAGGTCCTCGTCCTATGATTCGGGCCCCAGCTGACCCTCAGCCTGCCCAGCCAGCCGGAGGCGGGGGTAGAGATTATAGAGGTGGAGGTCGAGACCGTAGAGGTGGAGACCGTCCGGCGAGAGGTAGAGGTCAGCCAGTTGATGGTCGTCCTAGAGACGCAGCTCAGAGGGGAGGTGCAGATCCCTGATTCTATGCTTTACCAGCCAGGCCAGAGGCAGAGGCATTAGATGTCGTGATTACAAGTACTATTCTTGTGTGTGGCAGAGGTGCTTTAGTATTATTTGACCCTTGATCTACCTATTCCTATGTGTCTTCCTACTTCGCACCGTATTTGGCTGTGCCCAGCTATGCTCTGGATATTCCAGTTTATGTGGCTACACCAATGGGTGACTCCATTGTAGTCGATCGGGTGCATCGTTCGTGCGTAGTTATATTTGGGGGTCTTGAGACCCGTGTTGATCTGTTGCTCTTGGATATGGTAGATTTTGATGTCATATTGGGGATGGACTGGTTGTCCCCATACCATGCTATTCTTGATTGTCATGCTAAGATTGTCACCTTAGCCTTGCCAGAATCACCCCGATTAGAGTGGAAGGGTACCTCAAGCCACTCCGTTCGCACTGTTATTTCCTATGTTAAGGCTCGACGTATGGTTGAGAAGGGGTGTCTAGCTTATTTGGCTTATGTTCGTGATTCCAGCGCACAAGTTCCTTCCATTGAGTCGGTCCCTATTGCACGGGAGTTTCCGGAGGTTTTTCCTTCAGATCTGCCGGGCATGCCACCCGACAGGGATATTGATGATATGGCACCGGGCACCTAGCCCATCTCTATTCCACCCTATTGTATGGCCCCGCCAGAGTTAAAGGAGTTAAAAGATCAGTTGTAAGACCTTCTAGAGAAGGGCTTTATCAGGCCCAGTGTTTCCCCCTGGGGAGCACCTGTGTTATTTGTAAAGAAGAAGGATGGCTCGATGCGGATGTGTATTGATTACCGGCAGTTAAACAAGGTGACTATCAAAAATAAATATCCACTGCCGAGGATTGATGATTTGTTTGACTAGCTCCAGGGAGCGAGGGTATTCTCTAAGATAGACTTGAGGTCAGGCTACCATCAGCTGAAGATCAGGGCGGCTGACATTCCTAAGACAGCCTTTCGCTCTAGATATGGGCATTATGAGTTCTTGGTCATGTCCTTCGGGTTGACCAATGCCCCAGCGGCATTCATGGAGTTGATGAATCGGGTATTCATGCCTTACTTAGATCTATTCGTGATAGTCTTTATAGATGACATCCTGGTGTACTCCCGCAGCTAGGAAGAGCACGGGCAGCACCTCAAAGTGGTTCTTCAGACTCTGAAAGATAACCGACTATATGCCAAATTTTCTAAATGTGAGTTCTGGCTGAGTTCGGTAGCATTTCTGGGTCACATTGTATCAGTGGAAGGTATTCAGGTAGACCCAAAGAAGATTGAGGCAGTCCAAAATTGGCCTCGACCAGCTTCAGTGACTGAGATCCGGAGTTTCTTGGGATTAGCAGGTTACTACCGTCGTTTTGTAGAGGGGTTTTCTTCTATTGCAGCCCCGATGACCAGGTTGACCCAGAAGGGTGTCCAGTTTCAGTGGTTAGAGGAGTGTGAGGCGAGCTTTCAGAAGCTCAAGACAGCCTTGACCACCGCACCAGTGTTGATACTACCTACGGGTACAGGGCCTTATACAGTTTATTGTGACGCCTCTCGTACAGGGCTTGGAGCGGTATTGATGCAGGATGGTAAGGTTATCGCTTATGCTTCGAGGCAGTTAAAGATACATGAGAAGAATTATCCAGTTCATGATCTTGAGTTAGCAGCAGTGGTTCATGCCTTAAAGATTTGGAGGCATTATCTATATGGTGTGACATGTGAGGTGTACAATGATCACAAAAGCCTACAGTACTTGTTCAAACAGAAGGAGTTGAATCTACGACAGCGGAGATGGTTAGAGTTGCTAAAAGACTATGATGTTACTATATTATATCACCCGGGTAAGGCCAATGTGGTGGCCGATGCATTGAGTAGAAAGTATGCCAGCATGGGTAGTCTTGCATATATTCCGGTCAATCAGAGACCATTAGCTCTAGATGTCCAGGCCTTAGCCAACCGGTTCGTGAGATTAGACATTTCCTGAGCCTAGCAGGGTGTTAGCCTGCACGGTCGCTCGTTCTTCTTTATTAGAGCGTATCCCTGAGAGGCAATTTGATGATCCTCATTTGCGTGAGTTGAGAGATACGATACAGCAAGGAGGTGCCACACAGGTAAATCTAGATGATGATGGGGTATTGAAATTGCAGGGTCGAGTTTGTGTGCCCAATGTCGAAGGGATTCGAGAGTTGATCTTAGTGTAGGCCCACAGTTCGCGGTATTCTATTCACCCGGGCGCCGCGAAGATGTACCGGGACTTACGGCAGCACTATTGGTGGCGCAGAATGAAGAAAGATATCGTTGCGTATGTCGCTCGGTATCTAAATTGTCAGCAGGTGAAATATGAGCACCGGAGACCTGGTGGTGTTATTCCAGAGGATTGAAATTCCCGAGTGGAAATGGGAACAGATCACTATGGACTTCGTTACTGGACTTCCTTTGACTCGGAGGAAATTTGATGCTATTTGGGTCATTGTTGATCGGTTGACCAAGTCAGCACACTTTATTCCAGTATCTGTCTCCTACTCATCAAAGAGGTTAGCAGAGATTTACATCAGGGAGATTGTTCGACTTCATGGGGTGCCGATATTTATTATCTCTGATCGGGGTACCCAGTTTACCTCGCGGTTCTGGAGAGCGGTCCAGCAGGAGTTAGGCACCCAGATTCAGTTGAGTACAGCTTTTCATCCTCAGACAGATGGCCAGTCTGAGAGGATTATTCAGATTCTAGAGAACATGCTTCGAGCCCGTGTTATTGATTTCGGAGTCTCGTGGGACCAGTTTCTGCCATTAGCAGAGTTCGCCTACAATAACGGTTACCAGTCTAGCATCCAGATGGCTCCGTATGAGGTGTTGTATGGTAAGCAATGTCGATCACCAGTTGGATGGTTTGAATCGGGAGAGGCTCGGTTGTTGGGTACAGACTTAGTTCAGGAGGCCTTGGATAAGGTCAAGACTATTCGGGAGAGATTGCGTTCAGCTCAGTCCAGGCGGAAGACTTATGCGGATCGTAAGGTTCGAGATGTAGATTTCATGGTTGGTGAACGAGTATTGCTTCGGGTGTCGCCTATGAAGGGCGTGATGAGGTTTGGGAAGAAGGGCAAGCTCAGCCCTAGGTATATTGGTCCATTTGAGATTCTAGACGAGTGGGAGGGGTGGCTTACAGACTAGCTCTGTCGCCTAGCTTATCAGCTGTGCATCCAGTTTTTCATGTATCTATGCTTCGGAGATACCACGGCGATCCCACACATGTGTTAGACTTCAGTAATGTCCAATTGGACAATGATCTATCTTACGAGGAGGAGCCGGTAGCCATTCTAGACCGGCGACAGTTGAGGTCGAAGAGTTATCCTTCTGTGCGTGTTCAGTGGAGAGGCCAGCCTCCTGAGGCATCGACCTGGGAGTCCGAGTCTGATATGCGGAGCCGCTACCCACATTTGTTTCCTGACTCAGGTACTTCTTTCTTTTGTCCGTTCGAGGACGAACGGTTGTTTTAGAGGTGGAGATTGTGACGACCCAAAGGGGTCATCACTTATTTAATTAATCATTTCGAGCTTCTGAGGCCTTGAAAACCTCATTCTATGTTGCCTCGATTTACGTGCACGATTCGAGCATGTAGCCGGAAAGATTTTGTGATAGAAAATATGAATTCTATGAGAAATTTGGATAAAAATAATATTAATATTGATATGGTTGACCAAAGTTTTGGTAAACGGACCCGGATCCATGATTTGACTGTCTCAGAAAATCCGTAGAAAAATATGGAATTGGGCATATGTCCGGAATTGAAATCCGAGGTCTAGAACCCCGGTAAAAGAATTTTTCTGTTAAATTGTTTTCTGAAAATGTTTAAGGAAAATGAAACTGATTTTTTATTAAAAAGTACTGGTATCGGGCTCGTATTTTGGTTCCGATGCCCGGTACAAGGTCATATATATTAGTTAAGCGCTTCCTGTAAAGTTTGGTTGAAAACGGACATCGTTTGACGTGTTTCGGCCTTAAATTGGAAAGTTTGGAAGTTATGAAATTTTGAAAGAATTCTTAAGATTTAAGGCTAAATTCCTTGATTTTGATGTTATTTTGGTGATTTGATCGCGCGAGCAAGTTCGTATGATGTTTTTGAGTCGGTGTACATACTTGGTTTGAATCCCCGAGGGCTCGGGTGAGTTTCGGATAGGTAACGGGATGGTTTGAACTTGAAAATTTCAGCAGAAACTCTGCAATTTTTGCACAGAGATTTTCTTCTATGCGATCGCATAGGTGTAGCTGCGATCGCATAGAGCAAAGATCAGAGGTCCCAAAAAATCCTTCTGTGCGATCGCAATAGAGCCCATGCGATCGCATAACTTCCACTTTTCCTCCTATGCGATCGCATACTATCCTTCGCGATCGCATAGAGTAAGTCTGAGGCCCAGAATTTCCTTCTATGCGATCGCATACCATTCCCTGCGATCGCATAGAGTAATTTCAGTTCATCCATTTTCCTTCTATGCGATCGCATAGAGTAATTTTGTTGTCCCCATTTTTCTTCTATGCGATCGCATCACAGGCCCTGCGATCGCATAGAGTAAATTTTCGCCCAGTGATTTAATACCCCAAAACCGAACACTTACGGGATTTTATCCCATTTTCACAAAATCCTTTCTTCTCCACAGCTCTTAGGCGATTTTTGAGGCATTTCTTCATCAAAGTTCATTGGGTAAGTATTGTTAACTCGTCTTCTTCATTTTTCATCAACATCAATCAAATCCTTAGGCTTAAACATGTGTAAATTGGTTGGAAAATTGAGAAATGGGTATAGTTAGGGCTTTCAAAGAATTTGCGATTTAGACCTCGTTTTGGAGTCGAACTTAAGAACAAATTGTATATTTGAACTCATGGAAGATTGGGTGAACTTATTTTGGTTCGAAACTTGAGTTTCGATTATGTGGGCTCGGGGTCGGTTTTTACTATTCCGGGCAGAATGTTGTAAAAACCATATTTAGCAATATGAACTAGTTTGTTAAGTAGAATTGATGATATTAAATCAATTGTGTATAGATACGATTGGATTGGAGTCAAATTCAAAAGGAAAAGGCATTGCTACGGATTGAATCGTTCGTAAACTTTCGAGGTAAGTGTTTGTTCTATCCTAGCTTGAGGGAATAGGATTATGTGTTATGTGTTATGTGATCAAGTGCGGTGTATGGGCTGTGGTGACGAGCATCCATACACCTGGCGTCTAGTATGACCATGAGTCGATGGAAAATGATTATTTTGAGATATATATTACATATGAATTGTTATTGTTCTCCCTTGTCGGGACTTGTTGTGAAGATAATTATTGATTGCCCTTGATGGGACGGTTTATGAATTTCTGTTTCTTTCTTTGCCCTTAACTGTGATTGTTATTTGGGTGAGGAAGAGTGATAATGCACGAAGGGTGATGCCGTGCCATATTTATTGATTATGCACGAAGGATCATGCCGTGCCCTGTCATTGAACCATGTACGAAGGATCATGCCGTACTATGGATGTGAGGATGAGAGTAAAAGCACGAAGGGTGATGCCGTGTACTTTATTTGTTTATTTGGTGAGGATGAGAGTAAAAGTACGAAGGGTGATGCCGTGCAACTGCTTTCTATTTCTTGAATTGATATTACTTGTGTTTACATCATACTTTGTTTTTCCTTGGGAATTTATTAACTGTTGTTAATTGTTGAATTCTTTGAGATATTCCTTATTGTGTTATTACCTAGTTATTTCTTGTTATTCCGTGGTATATATATATATATTGAATTGCACAGGTTTATGTGAGTGTCTGGTCCTAGGCTTGTCACTACTTCGTCGGGATAGGCCAGGCACTTACCAGCACATGGGGTCGGTTGTGCTGATGCTACACTTCTGTGCGTTTTTGCACAGGTCCAGGTTACGATCAGGAGCAGCAGCAGCAGTAAATAGATCGCGTGGGAGTTGATCATAGTTGAGACCGAGGTAGCTTGCAGACGTCCGCAGGCCCGGCGTCTCTCTCTTTATTTATGTTATTAGCCGGAGTCTCTTTGTTCCGAGACAAACAGAATTTTGTTATATTTCTTTCAGACTTTTATGTGTAGTATTCCATAGTAGTTCGTGAGTTGGTGACTCCACGTCTTGGGTAGAGGATTTCAGTATGATTTTTACTTTGTATTTAGTTATTTCTATTTCGATAAAGTATTCCGCAATTATTTAATTACAATTGTGTTAAAAACAGGATAGTATGAATATAGTGGCTTGCCTAGCTACCACGAGTAGGCGCCATCATGATCCCGATATTGGGGGAAAATCCGGGTCGTGACATCCCTATGCATGTTAAAAAACCTTGAATTCACCTTTGTTCTATATCTTGCTCTTCTGTGTTTATGTTAGACCTGAAGCTTAGTACATGTATGCCTGAAATTAATTTTGTATTCTTAAGTTCTGATATAAGCTACCTGTAAATCATGTGCTATTAGCTATTCTCATGTGATTGTCCAATAGATCCTGTCTCGATTAGGGTTCTGATTAGTTGGAATTCAACCATTATCAATTTGTTTCTCTGAGTTCTGATTAATTTGATAGTTAGTCGTAATTAGGGCTACTTGTGCAAAACAACATGAATATGGCTACATTTCCAATATGATTTGTATGTTGGTTTCTTCTGAACTTTTGAGTGCTTATGTGTATTTAGCTTATATGTGTAAATGTCTTTTTGGTTATGTTTGCAATACAGTATGAGTTTTAGTTAGTGGCTATCTTTGTAAAAGTAGTTAGCATTGAAAGGGTTATATGGTCTGAAACTGGCTTATTTTTAAAGCAAGTCTTAGGGGGTTATATGTTAAATACAGTCAATTACCCAAGTCTTGACAGACCTAATGTAGGTCGGGTAAATATGATTAAATGTAAAGGGTAAAAGGGTAAAGGCAAATGGTATTTCTGTAGATTACATAGAGCCTATGGGGGTATATACAACTTTAATGCTTGGTTTTTTTGAAAATACATGAATAATAAAGGGTAGACTAGGCATAACTAAAAGGTAATTGTGTAGTAAACCTTAGCATATGGGGGAAAGTAGGTAAAATATGCCCAATAGAACAATAAGGAACAACATAGAACCTTCTAGCAGGGGTTTAAGTGCATTCCGTTAAAATTCGGTTATACCTTAATGGATTTAATTGAAAAAAGTTGGGGAGGAAAATAGAAATAACTAATTCAAAATTCACCCCAAATTTACTCTATAAATAGGCTATTTCAAGCCTGAAAAGGGGGTTCTCAACTTTAGAGTTCGAAAATTCACACATTAGGCTATATTTTGGGATTCTACTCTTGGGGTTTCCAGCTTTAGAAATCCAAAATTAGGTCTGATTTTGGTTCTAAGTTTTGAATTTCAGAGCTTGAGGTTCAATCTAGAGTTCTAATCTTCAGAACTCTACTGGTCTTCTACTTAGCTTTCAAGTCGACTATTATTCTTAGAATCCTTGCTGGTTGTTTCTCTACTGTGTTCATCTCAACTTGGCTTGGATTTCTGTTTGGTTCGAGTTATTTTGGTTGTCTTCTGAGTTTGGAAGCTTGCTACCTGCTCATGTATATTATTGATATTCTGCTGTTGCTATTGCTGGCTTCTCTTCTCCTTCATCTCCTTAGAACTCACCGGTTTACTTTCATTTGATCAGGTGCACTACTACTCCCTGAAGGTGTAATTGAAAACATGATGAAGGAATAAAGTATTAGATTGATTTCTGCTGAAGCTATATCTCTGTTATTTTTTATGTTGTAGTTATAACCTTAGATCTCTTGTAATTCATTAGGAATGATTTTTAATAAGTAAATAACTATATGAATTCGATCTAGATTAAAGTAGAAGTAGCTAATGTTGCAGTTAAAAGTAATCTAGTAGGTTAGATATAATTATCACCTAGTTCTAAAACTAAAACCTGCTAAGACTTAGCTAATACACTTATATATATAAATATGTTATGAAATTAGACATATGAAATTGGTACTTAGCTATTTTTGTTAGTTAAATTCTGAATCAAAATCAATTTAATTAAAAAAAGGGATAAGTAGTTTAGAAATTCAAATTGTATTATCGTTTACCTTTACTTAAAATGATTTATCTACAAATTCGCTTTCAGATTCTGTGATTGTTAACAACAGTAGTTCAAGCATATTTAGTTAAAATTACAACCCTGTTTCCTTCAGTTAAAGAGTAAAGAGACAAAAAAATAATCCTGCAGCTAATATCATGATAACGATTCGAATATTCAATTCTGTCAAGTAGAATAATAAACTTGATATAAATTACTGTGTTAAAACGAGTAATTAATTGTTAAATACTGATCAGTAGTGACTAAGTACAATTTGGTGTTTAACATGTTAATTGTTACATTGATAATTGATGTTAAAATGATAATTAGTTCTTGTCAAGCTTTAAATGTAAATGATTTGGGCCTCAATGGGAACTAGGCATGGATAGAATTAATGTGGCATTTATGCACTCGATTAGAATCAGAATCATACGCTGGGCTCCAGAGGCCCAGTTGTATTTTGATTTTTGGATTGCTAGGCAGTCTGAAGTCCAGGCCCAAAAATGAATAATGGCCTGGACTCCCATATCAATAAATATGAAATTAATACAAGAAAATAGATATATATTAGGAAGAAAAACAAAAATAGAAAAATATAGTGCATGAATAGGATTGGACTTTAAAAATAAGGGATGATCCTCGTTACAAAGAATGAAAACACACGGGGCCCCCAAGTAAATTTCAACATAAAATGCTAGACTCGGAATGACCATTTAACAAATTTTACGGTCTTTCCAAAAGTTAATAAAGACGAAGATATTGTTAGGAACGATTAATAATATTAAATTCCTAATACGGGTGCACATTTATGTGACCCAAATCTCAAATCCGGGCGAAGCTAAAATGCATAAAAGTCATAGGGGTACTGGTACGGTGTGACTCAAAATGCGTTTTCGCGATGTCGTAATTCTTAAAAATGACAAAGCGGGATATTAATAATGTATAGAAATTGAAGCATATAAAGATATCGGATAAAAACAAATACGACAGTTGAGCGACCGTGCTAGAACCACGGAATCCGGTAGTGCCTAACACCTTCTCCCGGGTTAACAGAATTCCTTATCCAGATTTCTGATTTCGCGGACTGTTAAACTGTAACGACCTGGCCCGTCGTTACGGAAATTTCCACCCCGTTACCTTGCATTAACATATATTATGCTTCTATATCATTGTTAGAACCTATCGGGTGAGTTAGGAGTGAATTGAATTAAAAATGAAGCAAATAGCATGTTTGAAGTAAGTTCGAATATGAAAAGTCAACCTAGAGTTGACTATCGAGTTAGATTGCTCGAAATCGGATTCTGATGATTCGACTAGTTTCGAGGGATCATTTATAACTTAGGAGAGCAATCGGAGTTGAATTTGGAGATCCGGTGTAGAAATAGGCTTGAATTGGCTAAGGTTGAATTTTGGCGAAATCCGATCGATAGGTGAGATTTTGATCCGGGAGTCGGAATGGAATTCCGACAGTTGCAGAGTAGCTCCGTTAGGTGATTTTGGATGTGCCTGCAAAATTTCAGATCATTCGGACGTCGTTTGGTCGGGTTTTTGATGAAATGTGTAATTTGGAAGTTTTGAAGAAACTTTGGCTTGAATCCGTGTGTAATTGGTGATTTTGATGTTTAGGATGGTGTTTTTATGATTGGAACAAATTCGTATCGTATTTTGGAGTATGTTGGTGGTTTTCGTTGGGGTCCCGGGGGCCTCGGGGTGAATCCGGACCATCATCCGGCATTTTTTGAACTTAAAAATCTGCAAAAAAATTGCAGATCACTGGGCAAAATCCAAGCCTTCGCGTTCGCGTGGCATGGGCCGCGTTCACGAAGGCTAGGCGAGTCAAGCATCGCGATCGCGAGACAGGGTATCGCGTTCGCGTAGGCCAGGATTCTTAAGCTTCGCGATCGCGTTCGGGATGTCGCGTTCGCGTAGGTTTGTCAGGGTGTGCATCGCGTTCGCGTGAGGGTTATCGCGAAGGTCAATCCGGAGCTAGGCATCGCGTACGCGTGGCAAACGCGTTGGGGAGGTCGCGTTCGCGAAGGTCAATCCGGAGCTGGGCATCACGAACGCGTGGCAAGGAACACGAACGCGTAGAAGAAAAGTCCCAGGCAGTGAATTAAAACCAGAAATATTTCACATACGGGTTTCATTTTATAAACCCCCATTTTTGAGCCCTAGAGAGAAGAAATCACAGGAAAACGCTGGGAAATCATCGGGTATTCATCGGAGGTAAGTTTCTTGACTCAAAAACATCATTTTATGGTAGGATTAACATTAATCTTGATGAATTTGGGTAGAAATTGTGAAGGATTGTGGCCTAGATATTGAAAATGAAAATTTGGGTTTTGAAAGGCCAATCGAACTTCGATTTTGGTAAATTTTGTGTGTACGAACTCGTGGCGAGACGAGGGTTCTGGAAATATGAGTTTTGAAATTTTTCGAGATGTGGGCCCGGGGCTCGGGTTTTGCCAATTTCGTGATTTCTGATATTTTTCGAGTTCTTTCGATTGGGTGATGTTCCATTAGCCTATTTTGATATATTTGTGCTGATTTGTGCTAGTTTTGACGTGCGTGGATGCTGGTTCGAGGAGCTAAGGTGTCGCGGGCATGAGCTTTCGTCGGTTCGAGGTGGGTAATACTTGTAAATGATGTCCTGAGGGTTAGTAAACCCCGGACTTGCACATCTTAGTGCTGTGTTGAGGTGACTTGCACGCCGGATAACGGACGTGGGGTAGAGCACCATTGGGGATTGTGACTTGGTCCGTCCCGCGTAATAAATAATAACACCTAATTGTTGAAATGAATTGGACTAATTATTATGTTTGGGCTTCGTGTAAATTATTTGAATCCTTCAGGGATTGGTATCACTGTGCATATTTTATTCTAAATTTAAGGTTTAAAATGGTATTTTGCTATTCAGCATTTTTATAAGGTTATGAAAAACTTGAACAAGGTCTTAATAACATTTTTTATCTGTGAGCTAATATGATATTGTTGCCCGTATGGCTTTCTTGTTTATTTGTTAGACTGATTGGGCCGAGGGCCATATGTTAGGACATGACATTTCATGTGAGCATATGCATGCACATGCATGGATCGGACTGCACGCCGCAGTGGTATACGGATCGGGCTGCGCGCCGCAGGAGGTGTGATATTAATATTGTGCTTGGGCTGTAGGAGCCCCTCCGGAGTCTGAACCCCCACAGTGAGCACGGGTACCCAAATTAGATCGGGCTATACGCCGTAGCGGTCATATGCATTGCATGGCATACATACATTGGTTTACGTGTACTACGTGGCATAACATTCGGCACTCATACATTACTGGCACACATGCATTAGTTGCCTTTTTGACCAGATCTCCTGTGTAAATTGATAAGGAGTGCTGAGCCCGATGGGTTGATTTGAGTGTGGACTTACACTGCTTGAGATTGTATCCAGGTATTGGTATATTATTATGAAAGAAAGTAGCTAAAATTGATATTTCTAAATAATCTACTCACATATGCTTGAAAGGAATAAAAAGATAGTTCTGTATTGTATAGCATGAGATAGTGCCTATCGTGGTTTTTTCCCCTTCAGCATTATTTACTTTTATTACTGTTGAGTTGGAAGTACTCACTCCCGACTCCCTGCACCTTGTGTGCAGATCCAGGTACATCACAGTGGAGCTGATTCTATTGCGGCTTGGGAGTGCTTTTGGACAGTCGAGGTAGCTGCCAGCGTTCGCAGGACCTGATTCTCCAGTTTGTCTGTATTTTTGTTCTGATCATCCCACACTTGTGCACGGTTATATTCACTATTTACACTTTGTATACTCTGTAGAGGCTCATGACTCTTGACCCTTCGGTCTATGGGAGTTGGTATGCGTTGGGACTTGGTTTCCCTGTTTCGATATATCCATCATTGTTATTTTACAATTGATATGCTTAAATGGGATAAGGCGAGCTCATAGCTCCGTGGTTATTGTTGATTGGTCGGGCTGGCCTAGCAGTGTGCTGGGCACCATCACGACCGGATTTGGGGTCGTGACAAGTTGGTATTAGAGCCTAGGTTTACTAGGCCTCGTGAGTCTTGAGCCGGTTAGTAGAGTCTTGTGGATCGGTACGGGGATGCCTGTACTTATCCTCGGGAGGCTGCGAACCTTTAGGAAACACTTCACATTTCTTGGAATTCTTATCGTGCGTACTTGATTCAGCTTGAGATATACCTTTTTGAAACTCCTTCCGCACGTCTGTGTACTCTTCGAGCGCTCGGTAATATAATTGACTTATGGCTTGCGATTCCCTGGTCGAGGGGCGAGATGTAATCTCTATGAATTCATGTTGGGCCAGTCGGGAGGACTTGAGGCCGGATCCTTGTCTATGGCTTGAGCACCAAGGTATTAATTTTGCGAGTCGGTATTATGAAATTCATACGATCGGTATTGATCCTTATTGTGCAAATGGCAGTTTGATAATGGGAGAGCTGTAAGGTATTCGGTTCTTATTGTGATTTGATATGTAGCCCTAGCTATGGGCATGAGAAATAATTATCATATCTCGTAATTGGAAGGTAAAGTGCCTTATGTGTAGTGGAACGAGTTTAAACTCAGGAAGACTAAAGTGATTTTGATATATGTTATGATTCGAGCAGGTACAGCGCAGGTTAAAGTATAAATTGTGATAATATGATTCGTATAGTATTGGGATTTAATGTTGTTAAAATACATTGTGATATCTTGTTGAGTTGTGGATATATTGTTAGAATGGTTTGGTGATTCTCTGGCAGGTGGATAGGCCAATTTACAAAGGAAACTCTGCCGAAAGTTTTGGAAAATTTGGGACTTAGAAAGATTTCTGTCACCTAAAGAGAGTGGGCTTATTGGTGGTGCATGTATATCTGCAAGAATTACAGGAGATCTAAGGTCTCTGATGATTTGAGTCTCTGTCAAAGCTTGTAAATGACTTGAGTTTAATCTCATATTAACATTTCGGCATCACTTGGGTAATAATGATATGAGTGGTTGAAAGTGCTTTGATGTATGGCTCCGAGCTAAGTTGGGGAGGTTGTTGTTGAGTAACTGATTGCACTGTTGGGTGCTGTGTTGGTTCTGTCTCTAGGTATGTTGGAAAATTTTGATAAGGGTTATGGTGCTTCGTAGATGTGAAGAAATACTAGGATGTTGTGAACTTATGTTGGTAAAGAATGTTCGGTGTATAGAAAAGAAAGATAGCTAATTGTATCCGTATGTAATCATGATCTGCAGTGTCAGAGTTCTAATAAGGTACGAGTGGTTCTGTTCAATAAGACAGTTGAATTACAGCTAAATAAGGGTAAATGACGCCCGAGAATAGTCCTGTGGTGTTCCAGATTTTGCTTGTAACGGATGCCTTAAGATTATGTATGTGGCTAAAGACGGTGTTTTCGTTAGAAGGTATCAAGACTTGTTCTACGTTATGGGAATGATGGGATTCTATGTATCCGTATTGGAAGGTAATGATACTAATTCAAAAATCGCATGAAGTTCTTCAAAACAAGTATTGTAGAATGTGGTACTCCTGGGAAACATTAAGAGTGGCCTATAGGTTTTAGACCGTGTGGTCTTATGTATGAGTCTCGTGTGGTAACAGGAGTTGAGTTATGGTAGTGCTACAGTAAAGGCTAATACTAAGTTAAAGATGGTTCAGAAAAGAAATTGAGTAAATGGAGCAACTTGTTAATAAACCGAAGCGGTATGATAAGGAATACGATTAATTCCTGGTATGTGTTTGAAGTAATGAGTCTTGCAGATATTGTGCAATAAAGCTCTTGAGTGCTGGCAGTTGTGTCACTTGATATGGGTATAAGGACTCAGTCCTGGCAGTTTAACTTATGCAATGTATTGGAAGAAAGAGTTGTGATGTGTTTTAATGTGGTTTGAAAATGAGTGTATTTCCTGTTGGTATGCAAAGCTGGGAATGTGTAATGAGTTTTCTCTATATGGGATCATGAAAGTCCTTGACTAGTTGAGAGCGTCGATGTTTGCGGCGTAGGAAAGGGATAAGAATGTCCACGTTATCTTAGTGTAGTATTGTATATGCGATGTGTTATGGAAAGTTGATAATGGCATATTCAAGGTTTTGAGATCATCTCATAATATATGGGAAGTCATTAAAAAAAATATTATTGATCAGCGCGGGCAGCTGCATGTGATTTAAGATGGCATGGAATATGATCCAAAAAGGACAAGGCAATGTAAACCGATGATATCCAGTGGTATGGTGGTATTCTCTTGTTGGATCGACTATAATAACTGAGTCGTTGATGGCATAGTGAAATTTCTGAATGGTCGTCGTGGTATGAATGGACGCTTGATGTGCGTTATGTATATGTACAGTGGAGTACGGGATCAGGCATTGTGATTCATGTGTTATATATGTGTTGGAGACTTGAAGCTCTCGTTAGTCCGCCTATTGCAGTGGTTGTATATCATGTGTATCGACATCGTTTTGTGATTATTGGAAATCGGAAGCCCTAATGGCTCTCTCTTAGCTTGATATGATGAATTTGAGTTATGATACCTTATTTCAGACTGGTTGACATAAGACAGGTCGTCTAGACAAATGTGATATGGACTATGTCGGAAAATGACACAAATTGCGTAGCAGAGAGCATCAGAGTATGCTCCAACAGAGTAGTTGTACACAGGACCAGCGGACGGCTGGTAGGCATTGCTTTGTCAGTTGGACCTTAGTGGCGGATGCTAGTGTAGAAGTATCTACCATTGATTAGTTCTAGTATTGAGGAACTTTGTCGGATGCGTTTCTTGTGGCCAAACTTGAGGCTATATATGTTTATTATGATGAGCAACTTGACTCGACGCGTATTTATTTGGCGAGGGTTACTTGGATCGGGTGGCACGCCGCCACAGGTATGGTATCTAGATCGGGTGGCACGCCGCCACCAGTATGTTCCCACAAAGTGGGGTCTGGCACGCCGCAACAGAATATTGTGAAAATATAGTTAGTTATATGCTACCTGGTATACAATACTTCCTCGCTTCCGAGGAAAAGACCATTTTGAGTATCGCTTGGCGAATGGCACATCGGTTGTGTCCTTTCAGGATTTAATAGCATAGGTTAATTGTTTCACCATGGGTGAGGTTGATCGCTTGGGTTCAGACCTAGATCTGTGCGTGGCTGACCTTTTTGAGCTTGGTAACTTGAGATGCTTCATGAGTAATAATGTTGGGATAGAATCACGAATCGTGGCAAGGCCACGTAATATTATGACCTCTCGAGGAGGATTCAGGTACTCTATTTCTATAATGCGAGACGCGATCTCAGTTCTATGTTATGATGGCACAGAGGAACTGAATTGAAGCTCTATTTGCTGGAGACAATTGTCATGATTTGAGCGGTCATGATTCGAGTGTGTGCAAACATTTCTATTGGAGCCTATGTTGTGCTCGTTGTGGCTTAGGCCGGTGTTGAGGTGTCATATCACCAGTGCGGTGTGTTATAATCGAAATGACCATTGGAGTCATTTATGAATACGAGCATATTGGATCTTAGCTTGTTAGAAAGGTAAAAATCGAGGTTTGGCTCCGAAACCTATTGTGGTATCGGTTAAAAGTGAAATGGATTCATGAATGGTTGACCCGAGAGATGGGTTCGATATATCGCGTGTTCGGTTGCCGTGGGCATGATATGAAGGTGTTGGAACAAGACTCTATCTAATGAAAAAGGTTTTCAGCTAGTATTTGGTTATTGTGGCCAGTTGTTGTGATTAGAGACTATCGTCTCGAGTGATTTGGGTTGTCGATACAGCATATGATCTCACCCGGAGTAGTGAATATGGGTTATTGTAGTGGATTCGAGTGTATCCTGAGTATAGGCATGGGATTTGCATTTGGCATATGATTTCAGAAAGTGCAATGTGATTTATGGTTCAGATGGTCTGTGAAATTTTGACTATATGGTGTTTTCGGACTTATGTGAGATAGGGTGACGTATGATCGCCCGGATATATGCTTGGTAAGGTCATTCGGCTATTGGGTTGCTTCTAGTACAACTCCGAGTCCGCTCGAGGACGAGCGTTTGTTTAAGTTGGGGAGAATGTAACGACCCGGCCCGTCGTTACAGAAATTTCCACCCCGTTACCTTGCATTAACATATCTTATGCTTCTATATCAGTGTTAGAACCTATCGGGTGAGTTACGAGTGAATTGAATTAAAAATGAAGCAAATAGCATGTTTGAAGGAAGTTCGAATATGGAAAGTCAACCTAGAGTTGACTATCGAGTTAGAGTGATCGAAATCGAATTTTGATGATTCGACTAGCTTCGAGGGATCATTTATGACTTAGGAGAGCAATCGGAATTGAATTTGGAGATCTAGTGTAGAAATAGGCTTGAATTGGCTAAGGTTGAATTTTGGCCAAATCCGATCGATAGGTGAGATTTTGATCCGGGAGTCGGAATGGAATTCCAATAGTTGCAGTAGCTCCGTTAGATGATTTTGGATGTGCCTGCAAAATTTCAGGTCATTCGGACGTCGTTTGGTCGGGTTTTTGATGGAATGTGTAATTTGGAAGTTTTGAAGAAACTTAGGCTTGAATCCGTGTGTAATTGGTGATTTTGATGTTTAGGATGGTGTTTTTATGATTGGAACAAATTCGTATCGTATTTTGGAGTATGTTGGTGGTTTTCGTTGGGGTCCCGGGGGCCTCGGGGTGAATCCGGACCATCATCCGACATTTTTGGAACTTAAAAATCTGCAGAAAAATTGCAGATCATTGGGCAAAATCCAAGCCTTCGCGTTCGCGTGGCATGGGCCGCGTTCGCGAAGGCCAGGCGAGTCAAGCATCGCGATCGCGAGACAAGGTATCGCGTTCGCGTAGGCCAGGATTCTTGAGCTTTGCGATCGCGTTCAGGATGTCGTGTTCGCGTAGGTTTGTCAGGGTGTGCATCGCGTTCGCGTGAGGGTTATCGCGAACGCGTAGAAGGAAAATCAGACGGTTGGAAGCTAGTGCATCGCGAACGCGTTGGGGAGGTCGCGTTCGCGAAGGTCAATCCGGAGCTGGGCATCGCGGACGCGTGGCAAGGAACGTGAACGCGTAGAAGAAAAGTCCCAGGCAGTGAATTAAAACTAGAAACATTTCACATACGGGTTTCATTTCATAAACCCCCATTTTTGAGCCCTTGAGAGAAGAAATCCCGGGAAAACGCTGGGAAATCATCGGGTATTCATCGGAGGTAAGTTTCTTGACTCAAAAACATCATTTTATGGTAGGATTAACATCAATCTTCATGAATTTGGGTAGAAATTGTGAAGGATTGTGGCCTAGATATTGAAAAAGAAAATTTGGGTTTTGAAAGGCCAATCGAACTCCGATTTTGGTAAATTTTATATGTACGGACTCGTGGCGAGACGAGGGTTCTGGAAATATGAGTTTAGAAATTTTTCGAGATGTGGGCCCGGGGCTCGGGTTTTGCCAATTTCGTGATTTTCTGATATTTTTCGAGTTCTTTCGATTGGGTGATGTTCCATTAGCCTATTTTGATATATTTGTGCAGATTTGTGCTAGTTTTGACATGCGTGGATGTCGGTTCGAGGAGCTAAGGTGTCACGGGCATGAGCTTTCGTCGGTTCGAGGTGGGTAATACTTGTAAATGATGTCCTGAGGGTTAGTAAACCCCGGACTTGCACATCTTAGTCCTGTGTTGAGGTGACTTGCACGCCGGATAACGGGCGTGGGGTAGAGCACCATTGGGGATTGTGACTTGGTCCATCCCGCGTAATAAATAATAACACCTAATTGTTGAAATGAATTGGACTAATTATTATGTTTGGGCTTCGTGCAAATTATTTGAATCCTTCAGGGATTGGTATCACTGTTTTGATAACACTGTGCATATTTTATTCTAAATTTAAGGTTTAAAATGGTATTTTGCTATTCAGCATTTTTATAAGGTTATGAAAAACTTGAACAAGGTCTTAATAACATTTTTTATCTGTGAGCTAATATGATATTGTTGCCCGTATGGCTTTTTTGATTATTTGTTAGACTGATTGGGCCGAGGGCCATATGTTAGGGCATTACATTTCATGTGAGCATATGCATACACATGCATGGATCGGACTGCACGCCGCAGTGGTATACGGATCGGGCTGCGCGCCGCAGCAGGTGTGATATTAATATTGTGCTTGGGCTGTAGGAGCCCCTCCGGAGTCTGAACCCCCACAGTGAGCACGGGTACCCAAATTGGATCGGGCTACACGCCGTAGCGGTCATATGCATTGCATGGCATACATACATTGGTTTACGTGTTCTACGTGGCATAACATTCAGCACTCATACATTACTGGCACACATGCATTAGTTGCCTTATTGACCGGATCTCCTGGTGTAAATTGATAAGGACTGCTGAGCCCGAGGGCTGATTTGAGTGCGGAATTGCACTGCTTGAGATTGTATCCAGGTATTGGTATATTATTGTGAGCACGTGATTTTTGCCTTACTTGAGAAGTACTCCCAGAAAATTCAAAAAAAAATATATAAAAATAGTTTCGTGTTGGGTATGATTTTTGTGATTTTGTGCTATTTTATCTTTTGTGTGCACGTTTATTTATTTAAATTAAAAAATACAAAAAATATATATGCTAAGTTTTGCATTTTTAGTGTTTGATATCGAAGTCATGTGACTTACATTTTTGGGTGATATGTAATTATGTACGTTAATGGTAGTAAAAGATAGCGGTGTTATAGGTTAGTATATATACATATGTGTGTATGTATATATATATATGTATATGTATACATATATATATATATATATAC
>JASVEL010008267.1:0-39522 GCA_032618575.1 Nicotiana noctiflora
AAAGATAATCAGCTATATGCCAAATTTTCAAAATGTGAGTTCTGGCTGAGTTCGGTAGCATTTCTGGGTCACATTGTATCTGTGGAGGGTATTCATGTAGACCCAAAGAAGATTGAGGCAGTCCAGAATTGGCCTCGACCAGCTTCAGTGACCTGAGATACGGAGTTTCTTGGGATTAGCAGGTTACTACCGTCGTTTTGTAGAGGGATTTTCTTCTATTGCAGCCCCGATGACCAGGTTGACCCAGAAGGGTGTCCAGTTTCAGTGGTCAGAGGAGTGTGAGGCGAGCTCAAGACAGCCTTGACCACCGCACCAGTGTTGGTACTACCTACAGGTACAGGGCCTTATACAGTTTATCGTGACGCATCTCGTACAGGGCTTGGAGCGGTATTGATGCAGGATGGTAAGGTTATCGCTTATGCTTCGAGGCGGTTAAAGATACATGAGAAGAATTATCCAGTTCATGATCTTGAATTAGCAGCAGTGGTTCATGCCTTAAAGATCCGGAGGCATTATCTATATGGTGTGACATGTGAGGTGTACACCTGATCACAAAAGCTTACAGTATTTGTTCAAACAGAAGGAGTTGAATCTACGACAACGGAGATGGTTAGAGTTGCTAAAAGACTATGATGTTACTATATTATATCACCCATGTAAGGCCAATGTGGTGGCCGATGCATTGAGTAGAAAGTATGCCAGCATGGGTAGTCTTGCATATATTCCGGTCAATCGGAGACCATTAGCTTTAGATGTCCAGGCCTTAGCCAACCGGTTCGTGAGATTAGACATTTCTGAGCCTAGCAGGGTGTTAGCCTGCACGGTCGCTCGTTCTTCATTATTAGAGCGCATCCGTGAGAGGCAATTTGATGATCCTCATTTGCGTGAGTTGAGAGATACAGTACAGCGGGGAGGTGCCACACAGGTAAATCTAGATGATGACGGGGTATTGAAATTGCAGGGTCGAGTTTGTGTGCCCAATGTCGAAGGAATTCGAGAGTTGATCTTAGCAGAGGCCCACAGCTCGCGGTATTCTATTCACCCATGCGCCGCGAAGATGTACCAGGACTTACGGCAACACTATTGGTGGCGCAGGAATGAAGAAAGATATCGTTGCGTATGTCGCTCGGTGTCTAAATTGTCGGCAGGTGAAATATGAGCACCAGAGGCCTGGTGGTGTATTCCGGAGGATTGAAATTCCCGAGTGGAAATGGGAGCGGATCACTATGGACTTCGTCATTGGACTTCCTTTGACCTCGGAGGAAATTTGATGCTATTTGGGTCATTGTTGATAGGCCGACCAAGTCAGCACACTTTATTCCAGTAGTATCTGTCTCCTACTCGTCGGAGAGGTTAGCTGAGGTTTACATTAGGGAGATTGTTCGTCTCCATGGGGTGCCGGTTTCTATTATCTCTGATCGGGGTACGCAGTTTACCTCGCGGTTCTGGAGAGCGGTCCAGCAGGAGTTAGGTACCCAGGTTCAGTTGAGTACAGCGTTTCATCCTCGGACGGATGGCCAGTCCGAGAGGACTATTCAGATTCTAGAGGACATGCTTCGAGCCTGTGTTATTGATTTCGGAGGCTCATGGGACCAGTTTCTGCCATTAGCAGAGTTCGCCTACAATAACAGTTACCAATCTAGCATTCAGATGACTCCGTATGGGCATTGTATGGTAGGCGATGTCAGTCTTCAGTCGGATGGTTTGAGCCGGGAGAGGCTCGATTGCTGGGTAGACTTAGTTCAGGAGGCCTTAGATAAGGTCAAGACTATCCAGGAGAGATTGCGTTCAGCTCAGTCCAGACAGAAGACTTATGCATATCGTAAGGTCCGAGATGTGGAGTTCATGGTTGGTAAGCGGGTATTGCTCCGAGTATCGCCTATGAAGGGCGTGATGAGGTTTGGGAAGAAGGGCAAGCTTAGCCCTAGGTATATTGGCCCATTTGAGATTTTAGACAGAGTGGGAGGGGTGGCTTACAGATTAGCTTTGCCGCCTAGCTTATCAGCCGTGCATCCAGTATTTCATGTATCTATGCTTCGGAGATACCACGGCGATCCCACACATGTGTTAGACTTCAGTACTGTCCAATTGGACAATGATCTATCCTACGAGGAGGAGCCGGTGGCTATTCTAGATCGGCAGGTTCGACAACTGAGGTCGAAGAGTTATCCTTCTGTGCGTGTTCAGTGGAGAGGTCAGCCTCCTGAGGCATCGACCTGGGAGTCCGAGTCTGATATGCGGAGCCGCTACCCACACTTGTTTCCTGACTCAGGTACTTCTTTTTTTTGTCCGTTCGAGGACGAACGGTTGTTTTAGAGGTGGAGATTGTGACGACCCAAAGGGTCATCACTTGTTTATTTAATCATTCCGAGCTTTTGAGGTCTTGAAAACCTCATTTTTAGTTGCCTCGATTTGCGTGCACAGTCCGGGCACAAAGCTGGAAAAGATTTATGTTGAAATATGTGAAATATGTGAAAAAGTAGAAAAATTTTGATATTAATATTGATATGGTTGACTTTGGTCAACATTTTTGGTAAACGGATCCGGACCCGAGATTGGATGGTCCCGAGAGGTCCGTAGAAAAATATGGGACTTGGACATGTGTCCGGAGTCGAATTCTGAGGCCTAGAGCCCAAGTTATGAATTTTTATGTGAAATTGTTTTTGATGCAATTATTAAAGGAAATAAATTGATAGACCTTGGTATCGGGCTCGTATTTTGGTTCCGACGCCCGGTACAAGTCTTAAATATTATATATGTGATTTCTGTAAAGTTTGGTGACATTTGGATGTCGTTTGAGATGTTTTGGACCTCGAGTTCCAAGTTAAGAAGTTTTGAAAATCAAAAGTATGAAAATCATGAGTTTGAGACTCGATTTGATTAAAACGAAGTGATATTGGCGATATGATCGCACGAACAAGTCCATAATGTGTTTTTGAGGTTGTGTACATGTTTGGTTTGGAGCCCGGGGGGCTCGGGTAAAGATTTGATAGGCCGTTGGATGAAATTCTGAATTTTGAACTGCTGGTTTTTCACCCAGCTGTTGGCTTCGCAATTGCGAAGAATTTCTCGCAATTGCGAAGGGGACAAGCTCGCAAATGCGAACTTTTATCGCAAATGCGAAGCCCCTTTTGGCCCAGCCTTGTTCGCAAATGCGAACAATTGTTCGCATTTGCGAAGGTCCCCAGTGCCTGCTTATGTTTGCAAATGCGAACCATTGTTCGCAAATGCGAACGTCTCAGTGACTGCCTTGGTTCGCAAATGCGAACCATTGTTCGCAAATGCGAACAATGCCTTGTGCAGCATGTGTTCGCAAATGCGAACATTAGTTCGCAAATGCGAACTGTTCGCAATTGCGAACAAATGTTCGCAAATGCGAACTTTACACCCTTAGCTTATTTTTCAAACTCCAGAAATTGGTCGGGGTTCGCAATTGCGAACCCATGTTCGCAAATGCGAACACAGAGACCTGAAAAACACGGATTTCAGCCATTTCTTCACATTTTTACAAAACCAAAACACCCATTTGCGATTCTTCAAGGATTTCTTCTTCATCAAATCGATTGTAAGTCACTTTTTACTTAATTCTTTCAATCCCTAACATCATTAAACATGTTTTTCATTAGAAATCAAATGTTTTCATGGTAAAATTCTTGTTTTTGTTAGAAAATAGGATTTTTCATAAATTTGGGAATTTGACCTCGAATTGAGGTCCGATTTTGAAACAAATTATATACATGAACTCGTGGGGGGATGGGTAACCGGATTTTGGTCCTAACCCCGAATTCCGACCATGTGGGCCCGGGGTTGAAATTTACTATTCATGGCAGAATGTTGTAAAAGTGTTATTTGGTATTAAGAATTAGTTTGTTGAGTAGAATTGATGATATTAAATCAATTGTGTATAGATACGGTTGGATTGGAGCCAAATTGAAAGAAAAGACATTTCCACGGGGTGAATTGTTCATAAGCATTCGAGGTAAGTGTTTGTTCTATCCTAGCTTGAGGGAATAGGATTATGTGTTATGTGTTATGTGATCGAGTGCGGCGTATGGGCTGTGGTGACGAGCATCCATACACTGGCGTCTAGTATGACCGTGAGTCGTTGGAAAATGATTATTTTGAGATATATTACGGATGAATTGTTATTGTTCTCCCTTGTTGGGACTTGTTGTGAAGATAATTATTGATTGCCCTTGATGGGGCGGTTTATGAATTGTTGTTTCTTTCTCTGCCCTTAACTGTGATTGTTATTTGGGTGAGGAAGAGTGATAATGCACGGAGGGTGATGCCGTGCCATGTTTATTTATTTATGCACGAAGGTTAATGCCGTGCCATGTTTATTTATTGATTATGCACGAAGGATCATGCCGTGCCCTCTGTTATTGAACCATGTACGAAGGATCATGCCGTACTATGGATGTGAGGATGAGAGTAAAAGCACGAAGGGTGATGCCGTGTACTTTATTTGTTTATTTGGTGAGGATGAGAGTAAAAGCACGAAGGGTGATGCCGTGTACTTTATTTGTTTATTTGGTGAGGATGAGAGTAAAAGCACGAAGGGTGATGCCGTGTACTTTATTTGTTTATTTGGTGAGGATGAGAGTAAAAGCACGAAGGGTGATGCCGTGCAATTGCTTGCTATTTCTTGAAGTGATATAATTCGTGTTTACATTATATTTTGTTTTCTTTGTGAAATTATTAACTGTGGTTAATTGTTGGATTCTTTAAGATATTCCTTATTGTGTTAATACTTGATTATTTCTTGTTATTTTGTGGTACACATATATATATATATTGAATTGCACAGGTTTATGTGGGTGTCTGGTCCTAGGCTTGTCACTACTTCGCCGGGATAGGCCAGACACTTACCAGCACATGGGGTCGGTTGTGCTGATACTGCACTTCTATGCGTTTTTGCACAGGTCCAGGTTTCGATCAGGAGTAGCAGCAATAGATATTTTGCATGAGAGTTGAGCATCTTGAGACCGAGGTAGCTTGCAGGCGTCCGCAGGCCCGGCGTCTCTTTCTTTATTTATGTTATTAGTTGTAGTCTCTTTGTTTCGAGACAAACAGAATTATGTTATATTTCCTTCAGACTTTTATGTGTAGTATTCCATAGTAGTTTGTGAGTTGGTGACTCCACGTCTTGGGTAGAGGATTTCAGTATAATTTTCACTTTGTGATTTGTTATATCCATTTCGATAAAGTATTCCGCATTTATTTAATTAAAATTGTGTTAAAAACAGGATAGTATGAATATAGTGGCTTGCCTAGCTACCACGAGTAGGCCGCCATCACGATCCCGATGTTGGGGGAAAATCCGGGTCGTGACAGGTTATGATGGTTATTCGTACTTGATATGAGGCAAAAATGGGTTGCTACGGACCTTTGAAAAGTCATTAGCCAAGTTGGTGCAATCAAAAAATTGGCTTGCGATCGGTGGATTGATTTATTTGTGAACATGGCTTTATATGAGGCCAGTTATGTTCGTTCCAGTAAGAATTCCCTATGGAGGAATAGTCGAGGTGTTATTTTTTCTTCAGCTATTCCAAGTAATGATGTATTGCGCCGTATAAGTTGTGAGACGGCTTAGTAAATTCTTATGTGTTGAGGTTCCACGTGGCGATGATGTTATGTGAGCAGAATGGCTCTAGAGATTCAGATCTTGTATTGCACCTCAGTTGTGCTTGAGTTTTGCAGCCTATGGCGCTACGAGTTTTCTCAGGGATGGTATTATGCACTTAGCATGCTTATGATCGAAATTCGTTATTTTTATTGTGATGAGCAGATTTAGCTCGAAGTGCAATCTCCTTAAGTGAGATCTATGTGTGGATCGGGTGGCATGCTGCCATGGGTATGTTATTTGAATCGAGTTGCGCGCCGCAACAGTGTGATGATGAGTGTAGTTTTCTATATGCTAATTTGGTATGTCCTGCTTCCTATCTTGTAAGGAAAGTCTGTAGTAGTGCGGAGTTAGGTAATTCCTTCCAGTGTTCGATTTCTATTTGTGTTGTGTTCGGATTTGGTGGCCTATTGGCACATTGTGGCATCATATGAGACTTGTGATCACATTCGGAGTGGCTTATTATCTAAGCAGTTCGTATTGGGTAAGATGAGATTGTGGGATTTAGGATCAGTGCAATCTGACTATATAAAGTATATTATGGAGCGAAGATCATTATTTGGTTAAGAATGTGGTAATATATCTTGTCAAGAGTATAGACTCGATGGTTGGTTGACTCGGTAGTTTATTATGAATTTCGGCATCTCATCCATCATGGCAGTATTGTAACAGTTAAAGTAAGACCTATGTAGGTCATGAGGTGCAATGGGAGCAACGAATTCGTGGAATTTCGATTAATTCAAACAGAAATGTTATTGTGGTCTTATGAGTATAGTGAAGCAATGTGTGAATTCAGCAGAGTTATGCAGTCATATTTGAGTACGATGTATAGTGATCGATACGGTGATCATATGTTGGAAACAGGCATGGCATAGAATTCCGGATGTTGGAATTGGGCTCTAAGGCCTAATTGCCTGAATAAAAGGGAGTATCTTTAGAACTTATCGAGCTAATATGCTCAACCAAGTTGTGGTAGCACGGGAAGGTGCACAAGGTATTAAGCATTAATTTTAGATTATGTCTGTATAGTTCTCAGCATGTTAGAGGATGAACAGGTGTTTAAGTGGGAGAGAATATAATGATCTGACCGGTCGTTTTGAGCCCTAGCGTGTTGTTCAGTGGTATGAGGCCATGAGCAACTTCATTTCAGGTTTTGTGACTTGTTCGCATGGTCGGAATTTAAATTCAGGAAGATCAGAGTTAAATTTAAATAAAAATTCTCATTTGAGAAGCTTAAAGTTGAATGAATGAACTAGAATTCGAATTTTATGTAAAAGACCTCGAAATTTGGATCTAAAGGTTCCAGCAGGTTCGTATGATGATTTCAGACTTGGGCATATACCCGGATTGGGTTTTGGATAACCCGGGAGCATTTTGGCGCCTATTGTGGAAGTTAACATTTTAGAAGGAATTTCTTGAGTTTGGCTTGAAGTGCATTCCAGTGTTGTCGATGTCCGTTTGGGATTCCGAGTTTGGGAAAAGCTCTGTATGGTGACTCAGGAGTTGGGAGCGCGATCGGAAGTGAATGCGAAGGTTCATAGATAATTTCGAAGCCATTTGGCTAAAGATAGAAATTTGAAGGTTTTTGAGAAGTTTGACCGGAGCTTGATGTTTTGATATCGGGGTCAGAATCCTATTTTGAAAGTTGGAGTAGGTCTGTAATGTCAAATATGCCTTGTGTGAAAAATTTCAGGTCAATCGGACGTGATTTGATAGGTTTAAACATCGGAAATAGAAGTTGGAAAGTTCAAAGTTCATAAAGCTTGAATCGGGGTGTAATTCATGGTTTTAGCGTTGTTTGTTATGATTTGAGGCCTCGAGCAAGTCCGTAATTTGTTTTGGGACTGGTTGGTATGATTGGTTGGGGTCTCCGGGGCCTCAGGTGGATTCCGGGTGGTTAACGGATCAAAAAATAGATTTTTGGGAAGGCTGGTGTAGCTGGTTGCTGGTATTTCCGCTTCTGCGGAATGAGACCACAGAAGCGGCCCCGCAGAAGCCAAGAAGAAGCCGCGAACGGTTGAGGTTAAGGGCATCCAGGACCGTATAAGTGGCCCTTGATCCGCTAATACGGAACCGCATAAGCGGTTGGCTGACTGCAGAAGCGAAAAGCCTGGAGTGTTGGGGAGCCGCAGAAGCGGGACCACGGAAGCGGACAGAGTTCCGCTGAAGCGAAAATGCTGGGCAGTAAGCTTGATTTAAAATCGTGATTTGGGGGTTCATTTCTCTTATATTTCATGGATTTGGCGATTTTGGGAGGATTCAAGAGAGGTTCTTCATCAACAATGTTAAGGTAAGTTACTTCTACCTATTATGAGTTAAATACATTAATTATGTATATTTTAGTATGAAAAGGGGTAGAAAATTGAGGGTTAGAGGAAGACCTAGAAATATTGTGTTCTTGAAATTTAGCCACGATTTTGAGTATGAAATTAAGAGAAAATTGTATACTTGAGGTCCTAAGGTCACGGGTAACCTTTATTTTAGAGAAATTTCGAAATTCGGGCAAGTAGGCCTAGGGCATTTTTGTCAACTTTTCAATCGGGGTTGGGAATTATTATAAATTGGGCTATAAAGTGTAATTGAGCATATATTAATGGATTTATATTATTGTTGGCTAGTTTTAGAGAATTGTCTGTCGGTGCAAGTCTTCGGAAGAATGTAGAATGCCGGTTGTGGATCTTCGGAGCAAGGTGAGTCTCCTTTCTAATCTTGTGAGGGGTAATTTACCCCATAGGTATAGTAATTGATTATGTGCTCCTATTTGTGGGCGTTATGTACGCACGAGGTGACGACAGTCCGTGTGTAGCTACTATTATGCTATTGTTCGGGTAGTTAGGATCCAAAATCATGTTGTACGTGGATTAATTGTGAACCCATTGGTAGCTTAAATTGCTTAACTCATATCAAATTAGTAAGTAAATTTCTAAAAAGATTAAACTTGATTTCTTAAATTGTTAAAAGAGAATTGGTTTTAGTTGAATAAATATTCCCAAAGGGTCATCACCTATTTTGTCGTCCACTCCGTGCTTTCGAGGTATTGAAAACCTCATTTTTACTTGCTCGATTGGCGTGCACAATCCGGGTGCATAGCCAGAAAATGTTTATGTTGAAATATGTGAATTCTGTGAAAAAATGGAAGAATTTTTTATATTAATATGATTAAAGTTTACTTTGCTCAACATTTTCGGTAAACGGACCCGGACCCAATATTGGACTGTCCCAGAAGGTCCATAGGAAAATATGAGACTCGGGCATGTGCTCGGAATCAAATTTCGAGGTTTAGAGCCCAGAAACGAATTTTTCTGTGAAATTATTTTTTTGAAATTATTAAGGACATTGGAAATAGAAATTGATTAAAAGACTGTGGGATCGGGCTCGTAGTTTGGATCTGATGCCCGGTATAAGTCTTATATATTGTTTAAGCGCTTTCTGTGAAGTTTAGTTGAAATCGGACGTCGTTTGACGTGTTTTGGACTTTTCAAGTTTGAAAGTTTATGAAGTTTAGAAGAAAATCATGAGTTTTGAGGCTTGATTCTTGTATATGATGTTAGTTTGGTGATTTGATCGTGCGAGTAAGTTCGTAGGATATTTTTAAAGTTTCGTACATGTTTAGTTGGTGCCCCGAGGGCTCGGGTGAGTTTTGGATAGGCATCGAATTGCATTTCTCATGTTTTAAAAATCTGGTATGCTGGCTTCTGTAATTTTCACAAATGCGAAGGGAAGACTCGCAATTGCGAGCTCGCAAATGTGAGCACTGATTCACAATTGCGAAGTCTGGGGAAATGGGTCACCGTCGCAAATGCGATAGATAGCCTTGCAAATACGAAAGGGTGAGGTTTGCAAATGCGATGCCTCTTTGCAAATGCAAAACCCCATCTGTCAGATTGAGTTCGCAAAGGCGAACCCTAGTTCGCAAGTCCCACATGTGAGGCCCAGTATATTTTATACTTAGTCAAATTTTCACCTCTTTTCACCATTCTTTCAAAACCCAAACACCATAGGCGATTTTTCAAGAGAAAACTTCATCCCAAATCATTTGTATGTTGATTTTTATTCAATTATTTCAATCTTTAACATCATTAAAAATGTTTTCCACTTGAAATCAAGGATTTTCATGAGTGAAATTGAGATTTTTAGGTAGAACCTAGGTTTTCTATAAATTGGGGAGTTGGACCTCGATTTGAGGTCCGATTTCAAAACAAACTACATATTTGAGTTCGTGGGGGAATGGGTAATCGGGTTTTGGTCCAAACCCCGGGTTTTGACCACATGGGCCCCAAGGGCATTTTGGGAATTTTTGAGTACAACTTTGGGAAATCCATTTTTCATGCATTCAATTGATTCCATTAGCATTTGTTGATACATTCAAGTAATTTGTGATCAGATTCAAGCGAATTGGAGGTGGAACCGCGAGGTAAAGCGATAGTTAAGGATTAAGTGAATTTCAAGGCTTTGAGGTAAGTGTTTGGTTTAACCCTAGCTTGATGGAATAGGAGTTGAGTTGTGACGACCTGGCCCGTTGTCACGTGAGTTACTATCCCGTTTCCCCCTTATTGTGTTGCTTCATGTTTCTATATCAGTATTAGAGTTGATAGGGTGTAATGGAATTGGTTCTGGTTGAAAATAAGGCACATAGCCTTTCCAAAAGAAGCTTGTTTTAGAAAAGACAACCGAAAGTTAACTATGTAGTTAGAGGGCTCGGATGTGAATTCCGGTGGTTCAGTTAACTTTGGGGGATTATTTGGGACTTAGGAGAGCGATCAGAATTGAATTTGGAGGTCCGGTGTAGAAATAGGCTTCAATAGGCGAAGTTGGAATTTTGGCGAATTCCGATTGATAGGTGAGATTTTGATCCGGGGTTCGAAGTGGAATTTCGAGAGTTGCAGTAGCATCGTTTGGCGATTTTGGATATGTCTGCAAATTTTCAGGTCATTCAGATGTCATTTGGTCAGGTTTTTTATTAAATGTGTATTTCGGAAGTTTTAGTTGAACTTAGGCTTGAATCCGTCACAATTTGATAATTTTTTGTGTTAATGGACGAGTTTTTATGATTGGAACAAGTTTGTATGATGTTTTGGAGTACGTTGGTGTTTTTGGTTGGGGTCCCGGGGGCCTCAGGGTATTTTCGGGTGTTCAAACGGACCCATTATGGTTTGTATTGAGATCAGTTTTTCTGCTATAAGTGTTGCAGACTTTTGTTCATCGCGTTCGCGTGGTGATGGACGCGAACGCGTAGGGTAATTTTGGGAGCCTAGGAGTTGTGTCTTTTCATTCTCGAAGGTTATTCCGCGAACGCGTAGTTGTAGAGCCTGGTGATCCATGTTCTCATTGGGTTTTCCGCGTTCGCGGAGGAGGATTTAGAGTCAGTGGAATTTTATTATACACGTTCACGTGAGAGAAGGACGCGTTCGCGTGGAGTCAAGCTATTGGGCATCTCGTTCGGGTGGGATATGTCGCGTTCGCATAGGAGGTGAGTCAGGAAGCATTCCGTTCGCATAGTCAAGGGTCGCATTCGCGTAAGGTATTTTTGAATTTTAAAAGTGTTGTTCTTCGCATTCGCATGGGTTGTGTCGCGAATGTGATGAAGAAAAGGCTAGGCAGACAGAAAGGTTTTATAACATTTCCTCCGCAAGTAAAAAATATTTTCCACCATTTTTAGCACATTTTGGAGCTTTTCACAAGGGATTAAGAGGATTTCGACTAGGATTTGATTGGAGGTAAGTTTTATGAGCTAAATACATGATATTATTGAAGATTCATCGTCTAAATCTCTTAAAATTGGGTGAAAATTGGAGAAGTTAGGGCTTGGTTTTTGGTATTATAAAATTAGAATTTTAAGGGGCTATTGGACTCCGATTTTGATAAATTTTATATGTATGGACTCGTGGCAAGACGAGGATTCCGAAAATGTGAATTTTGTAATTTTTTGAGAAGTGCGCCCGGGGCTTGGATTTTGCCAACTTCGTGTTTTTGGGTGTTTTTCGAGTTATTTCGATTGGGTTATGTTCCATTTGCCTATTTAATGTATTCCTTACAGTTTTTATCAGATTTAGCACCCGTGGAGGTTTATTCAAGAGGAAAATGCTTAGCGGACTAGTCTCGGGCCGGTTTGAGGTAAGTAATAGATGTGGATGATGACCTGAGGGCTTGAAACTCCGGTATATCACACTGTGACTCTATATTGAGGAGAGACACGTACTCTACGATGAGTGAATGGTCGATTGTGATTGGGGACTATGGCTTAGTCTGCCCGAGTGATAGTATTATACTATGTTGTTGGCTATAAATGAGCCGGTAAACCTCCTACTTGGACGGTTGTGGATATATTTGGGCTGCGTGCCGGTTAGTTGGATCTCGTAGGGATTGTTATCACTGTTTCTATGATTTATAGCATGTTTTCATTATATCAGTCCTGAGCTAAACAAATGACTGGCAAAATTGTAAGGTTTTGAACACCTAATTTTATAATTACTGATAAATGGAACTAAAATGGTTAGTTTGAATGTCCATGTGTGGCTTGCATGCATATAGCTGGACTGACAGTGGATCGGGCAGCACGTCGCAATGTATGTTACTATGATATTGCCCTTGGGCTGTAGGATCCCCTCCGGAGTCTAAACCCCCTCAATGAGCCGGGTACCCAAATTGATCGGGCTACGTGCCGCAGTGGTCATGTGCTCTGCAATGCATTCATGCATTTATACTTATCTGCTTTATCTGTTAATACATCTTGAGATTTACACTGTTAAATGAGTAGAAACACTGTTGTAGCTTCACTTTGTCGTATATTGGGATTTCTTACTTTCAATGTCATTATACATGTCTATTACCGCTAAGTTGGAAGTACTCACTTTACTCCCTGCACCATGTGTGCAGATCCAGGTACTTCAGGGCGTAGCTGGGCTTTTACTGTTGTTCTTTAGAGTTATTATCTAGAGTTGTCGAGGTAGCTGCCTGGCGTCCGCAGGACCCGACTCCTCCTTATTTCTTGTATTTGACTTTTCCGCATGCTTCAGACTATGTTGTATTATAGTATTTTTATACTATTCTGGTAGAGGCTCTAGACACATGACCCCCAGATCTGTGGGAGGTTGTTCTATATTTAATGATATTGGGTAGTTTTCTATCTATCAGCTATAATTCAATTTATTTTCTTTGTTGTTAATGATTTTTAAATAATGATTTTGAGCTCCATGCTCGGTTTGTGAGTATAATTGGTCGGGATTGCCTAGCAGTTGTGATGGGCGCCATCACGACCGGGTGTGGGGTCATGACAAGTTAGTATTAGAGCCTAGGTCACTAGGCCTCACGAGTCTTGAGCCGGTTAGTACAGTCTCGTGGATCGGTACGGAGACATCTGTATTTATCCTCGAGAGGATGCAGATCCTTTAGGAAACACTTCATATTCTTGAACTCTTGTCATGCGACTTTGTTGTTCTGAGAACTAAACTTCTGTATTCTATTCTCTCGCAGATGGAGAGAACTCGTGCTACCGGGCATGGCGGACGACCACCATTGCCACCTGCTAGAGGCTGTGGACGCGACCATGGTCGTGGTTGAGGTAGAGCAGTAGGGGCAGTACCAGTTGACCCACTCGTTGCCCCTATTCAGGATCAGCCCCCAGCTGTAGATGCTCCAGTAGCACCCGCTCAGGCACCGGCAGTGCCTATTGTTATTACTGGTCTTTAGGATGCATTAGCCCAGATCTTATCTGTCTGCACTGGTCTGGCTCAGGTAGTTTCAGCTACTACTACCGTAACTACATCTCAGACCGGGGGTGGTCATCAGACCCCCGCAGCTCGCACACCAGAGCAGGTTGTGCAGGGACTACAGACGCTAGAGGCAGCCCTAGCTCAACCAGTTGCACCGGCTGCTCCAGTTGCACCAGTCACGCCAGCCCTAGAGTGTTGTTCCAGTGATGCCTGGCAATGAGCAGCATCGGCTAGAGAGGTTTGGTAGACTTCAGCCTCGAACATTCAGCGGTACTAAGGGTGAGGATGCCCGAGGATTTCTAGACAAGTGTCAGAGGATGCTTTGTACAGCAGGGATTTTAGAGTCCAGTGGGGTGTCTTTTACTACCTTCCAGTTCTCGGGGCCAGCATTCACATGATGGGAGGAGTTTGAGAGGGGTAGACCTGCTGGAGAAGCACCCCTTACTTGGCAGCAGTTCTCCACTCTCTTTTTGGAGAAGTATGTGTCGCAGTCTCACAGAGAGGAGCTGTGCCGACAGTTTGAGTGGTTGGTCCAAGGTGATATGAAAGTGACCCAGTATGAGTTGAGGTATACTCATCTAGATAGACATGCTACAGGACGATACCGACAGATCGGGAAAGGATCAGGAGGTTCATAGATGGCCTCAACTATTATATTCGTATTTTGATGACTAGGGAGAGGGTGGTAGTAGCATCATTTGAGGAGGTAGTGGATATGGCTCGCCAGGTTGAGGCAGATCGTCGCCGATAGTGAAAGGAGAGGGAGGCCAAGAGGCCTCGAGGTTCGGGTAGTTACAGTGATGCTCCATATAGGGGTTAGTTTTAGTAGGGTAGAGGTCGTTCTTTTAGGCCTCCTCAGACAGGTCTCCCAGAGCACAGTGGGGCTTTTTCCGGTCGTGGCCGTCAGGGTTATCAGTAGGGCCAGTCTTCACTTAGTGCCCTTCCAGCTCAGAGTTCTACTCCTGCTTCTTTAGGCTCAGGGCTTATCTACGGCGAGGGGTTTCCTTCAGTCCCCTTCTCCAGCTTCGGGTAGTTGCTATGAGTGTGGAGAGTTTGGCCACATAAGGAGACAGTGTCCTCGGCTTTGTAGTGGTCGATCTCAGTAGAGGGATCAGCCCTCCTCTTCTACTCCATCTACTTCAGCACCATCCCGGTCAAGTAGGGGTGGAGGTCAGTCAGCTAGAGGTCACTACGGGAGTGTTGATCGATCGAGCGATGGTTAGGCTTGGTTCTATGTGCTTCCAGATAAGAGAGATGTTGTTGCATCATACGCAGTGATCACAGGTATTATCTCAGTTTGCCATGGGGATGCTTCTATTTTGTTTGATCCCGGGTCTACATACTCGTATGTGTCTTCATAATTTGCCAATTAGTTGGGTACGACCCGTGGTTTTTTTGCCTTGCATATGCATGTATCCACCCTAGTGGGTGATACTATTATTATGGATCACGTATATCGATCATGCCTTGTTATTATTGGGGGTCTAGACACCCAAGTTGATTTGCTGTTGTTGGTTATGGTAGACTTCGATGTGATTCTGGGTATGGATTGACTATCACCATATCGTGCTATTCTGGACTATCATGTTAAGATAATTACATTTGCCGTTTTGGGTATTCCGAGGATTGAATGGTGATGTTCGACTGATTATGTTCCCAGCCGTGTGATTTCTTTCTTAAAGGTCCAGCAGATGGTTGGGAAAGGATGTTTATCATATTTAGCATTTGTGAGAAATGTTATAGCTGAGACTCCTAGTATTGATTCTGTGACTTTCCAGATGTGTTTCCAGCAGACCTGCTGGGCATACCGCCATACAGGGATATTGACTTCGATATTGATTTGGTGTCGTGCACTCAGCCCATATCTATTCCTCCTTATCGTATGGCACCAACTGAGTTGAAGGAATTGAAAGAGAAGCTTCAGGAACTCCTAGATAAGGGGTTCATTCGCCCGAGTGTGTCATCGTGGGGTGCACCGGTGTTATTTGTCAAGAAGAAAGATAGCTCAATGAGGATGTGTATTGATTATAGATAGCTGAACAAGGTAACGGTGAAGAACAAGTATCCTCTACCGCGCATTGATGACTTATTTGATCAGCTCCAGGGAGCGAAGGTGTTCTCGAAGATTGATCTTCGTTCAGGCTATCACCAGCTGAAGATTAGAGATTCTGACATCATGAAGACAGCTTTCAGGACGAGATATGGGCATTATGAGTTTCTAGTTATTTCTTTTGGGCTAACCAATACCCCAGCTGCGTTCATGCACTTGATGAACAGTGTGTTCCGGCTATATCTAGATTCCTTTGTGATCGTGTTCATTGATAACATCCTGGTATACTAGCGTAGCCAGGAGGAGTATGCTCAACATTTGATAGTAGTATTGTAGAGGTTGAGGGAGGAGAAACTGTATGCAAAGTTCTCCAAGTGTGAGTTGTCGCTTGGGTCTGTAGCTTTTCTGGGACACATGGTGTCTAGTGATGGTATTCAGTTTGACCCAAAGAAGATAGAGGCGGTGCAAAGTTGGCCTAGACCATCCTCAGCTACAGAGATTCAGAGTTTTATTAATTTTGCAGGGTATTATCGCCGGTTTGTTCAGGGATTTTCATATATCGCTTCGTCCTTGACCAGGTTAATGCAGAAGGGTGCACCATTCGTATGGTCGGATGAGTGCGAGCAGAGCTTTCAGAAGCTCAAGACAGCTTTGACCACAACTCCAGTGTTAGTCTTGCCATCAGCTTTGAGTTCTTATACCATGTATTGTGATGCATCGAGAGTTGGGATAGGTTGTGTATTGATGCAGGAGGCTAGAGTTATTGCTTATGCTTTTCGTCATTTGAAGCCTCATGAGAAGAACTGCCCTGTTCATGATTTAGAGTTAGCGGCCATAGTTCATGCCTTGAAGATTTGGAGGCACTATTTGTACGATATGTCCTGTGAGGTGTATACTGATCATCGTAGTCTCCAGCACTTTTTTAAATAGAAGGATCTCAATTTCAGGCAACGGAGGTGGCTTGAGTTGCTCAAAGATTATGACATCACCATTTTATATCATTTGGGGAAGGCCAGTGTAGTGGCTGATGCTTTGAATTGAAAGGCAGTTAGTATGGGCAGCCTGGCATATATTCCAGTTGGGGAGAGACCCTTCGCAGTTGATGTTCATGCATTGGACAATCGGTTAGTGAGGTTGGATATTTCAAAGCCCAGCAAGGTGTTGGCTTGTGTTGTTTCTCGGTCTTCCTTATATGATCGCATTCGTGAGCGCCAGTATGATGATCTACACTTTCTTGTCCTTAAGGATAGAGTTCAGCGTGATGATTCCAGGGATGTTACTATTGATAGTGATGGTGTGTTGAGGATGCAGGTCTGGATTTGCATGCCCAATGTGGATGGGCTTCGGTAGTTGATATTGGAGGAATCCCATAGCTTATGATATTCTATCCATCCAGGTGCCGCGAAGATGTATCAGGATTTGAGACAGCATTACTGGTGGAGAAGAATGAAGAGGGATATTATGAGTCATGTAGCCCGGTACCTCAACTATCAGCGGGTCAAGTATAAGCATCAGATGCCCGGTGGCATGTTTCAGTGTATTGATATTCCCTAGTGGAAATGGGAGAGGATTTCTATGGACTTTGTTAGTGGTCTCCCTCGGACAACGAGGAATTTTGACTCAGTTTGGGTGAATGTGGATAGGCTGACCAAGTCCGCGCACTTCATTCCTATATGTACTACCTATTCCTCGGAGCGATTAGTAGAGATTTTCATCCCTAAGATAGTGAGATTGCATGGGGTCCCAGTTTCTATTATATTAGATAGAGGTACTCAGTTTACTTCTCAGTTCTGGAGGACTTTCCAGCGAGAGTTGGGTTCACAGGTAGAGCTGAGCACTGCATTTCATCCTCAGATAGACGGATAGTCCGAGCGTACCATTCAGATATTGAAGGACATGTTGTGTGCCTGTGTTATTGACTTTAGAGGTTCTTGGGTTGATTGCTTGCCTCTCGCAAAGTTTGCTTATAACAACAGCTACCAATCCAGCATTCCGATGGTGCCATATGAGCCCTTATATGGGAGACGGTGTAGATCTCCAGTTGGTTGCTTTGAGCCTAGCGAGGCTAGGTTATTAGGGATAGAGTTGTTCCAAGATGCTTTGGACAAGGTGGAGGTGATTCAGGAGTGACTTCGCACAGCGCAGTCATGCCAGAAGAGTTATGCAGACCGGAAGGTCTGAGATGTATCTTATTCAGTGGGTGAGAAGGTCTTGCTGAAGGTTTCGCCTATGAAAGGCGTCATGAGATTTGGAAAGAAAGGAAAGCTGAGTCCGAGGTTCATTAGCCCTTTTGAGATACTTAGGAGGATTGGAGAGGTGGCATATATGCTTGCTTTGCCACCCATCCTATCGGGCGTTCATCCGATATTTCACATGTCTATGCTCTGGAAGTATGTTGGGGACCCATCACATGTGTTGGACTTCAATACAGTTCAATTAGATGATCACTTGACTTATGATGTGGAGCCTGTACCCATTTTGGGTTGACAGGTGCAGAGATTGAGGTCTAAGGATATAGCGTTAGTGAAGGTGCAGTGGATAGGTCGGCCCATGGAGGAAGGCCACTTGGGAGACCGAGTAGGAGATGTGGAGCAGATATCCTCACTTGTTTGAGACTCCAAGTATGTTTCTTGACCCGCTTGAGGACGAGTGTTTGTTTTAGTTGGGGAGGATATGATGACCCGGTCCGTTTTCACGTGAGTTACTACCACGTTTCCCCCTTATTGTGTTGTTTCATGTTTCTATATCAGTATTAGAGTTGATCGTGCAATGGAATTGGTTCTTGTTGAAAATAAGGCACATAGCCTCTTCGAAGGAAACTTGTTTTAGAAAAGTCAATCAGAAGTTAACTATGTGGTTAAAGGGTTCAGGTGTGAATTTTGGTGGTTTGGTTAGCTATGGGGGATGATTTGTGACTTAGGAGAGCGATCGAAATCGAATTTGGAGGTCCGACGTAGAAATAGGCTTGAATTGGCGAAGTTGGAATTTTGGCGAATTCCGGTTGATAGGTGAGATTTTAATTCGGGGGTCGGAATGGAATTCCGAGAGCTGCACTAGCTTCGTTAGGCGATTTTGGATATGTCTGCAAATTTTTAGGTCATTCAGATGTCATTTGGTCTGGTTTTTTATCAAATGTGAGTTTCAGAAGTTTTAGTTGAACTTAGGCTTGAATAAGTCGTAATTTGATGATTTTTGTGTTAATGGACGTGTGTTTATGATTGGAACAAGTTCATATGATGTTTTGGAGTAGGTTGGTGTTTTTGGTTGGGGTCTTGGGGTCCACGGGGTGATTTTGGGTGTTCAAACGGAGCCATTTTGGTTTGAATTGAGATCAGTTTTTCTGCTATAAGTGTTGCAGACTTTTGTTCATCGCGTTCGCGTGGTGATGGACGCAAATGCCTAGGGTAATTTTGGGAGCCTGGGAGTTATGTCTTCGCGTTCGCGAAGGTTATGTCGCGAACGCGTAGTTTGTGGAGTCTGGTGATCCGCGTTCGCGTTGGGTTTCGCGCGTTCGCGAAGGAGGATTTGGAGTCAGAGGAATTTTATTATACGCGTTCGCATGAGAGGAGGACGCGTTCACGTGGAGTCAGGCCATTGGGTATCGCGTTCGCGTGGGATATGTCACGTTCGCATAGGAGGTGAGTCGGGAAGCATCGCATTCGCGTGGTCAAGGGTCGCATTGACGTAAGGTATTTTTGAATTTTAAAAGTGTTGGTATTCACATTCCCGTGGGTTGTGTCGCGAACGCGATGAAGAAAAGGCTAGGCGGACAGAATGGTTTTATAACATTTCCTCCACGAGCAAAAATCATTTTCCACCATTGTTGAGCACATTTTGGAGCTTTTGACGAGGGATTAAGAGGATTTCAACAAGGATTTGATTGGAGGTAAGTTTTATGAGCTAAATACATGATATTATTGAAGATTCAGCATTTAATCTATGAAAATCAGGTGAAAATTGGAGAAGTTAGGGCTTGGTTTTTGGTATTGTAAAATTGGAATTTGAAGGGGTTATTGGACCACGATTTTGGTAAATTTTATATGTACGGACTCGTAAGATGAGGATTTCAAAAATGTGAATTTTGTAATATTTAGAGAAGTGGGTTGGGGGCTTGGGTTTTGCCAACTTCGTGTTTTTGGGTGTTTTTTGAGTTATTTCGATTAGGTTATTTTCCATTAGCCTACTCTAATGTATTCCTTATGTTTTTTTCACAGTTAGCACCCGTGGAGGTTGATTCAAGAGGGAAAGGCTTAGCAGACTAGTCTCGTGGCCGGTTCGAGGTGTAATAGATGCAGATGATGACCCGAGGGTTTGAAACCCCGGTATATCACACTCTGACACTATATTGAGGCGTGACACGTACTCTACGGTGAGTGCGGGGTCGATTGTGATTGGGGACTATGTCTTAGTCTGCCCGAGTGATGTTGTATTGTGTTGTTGGCTATAAATGAGCGGTAAACCTCCTACTTGGATGGTTGTGGATATATTTGGGCTGCGTGCCGGTTAGTTGGATCCCTAAGGGATTGTTATAATTGTTTCTATGATTCATAGCATGTTTTTGGTGATATCAATCTTGAGCTAAACACTGTATAGAAATGACTAGCAAAATTCTAAGGTTTTGAACACCTAATTTTATAATTACTGATAAATGGAACTAAAAATGATAAGTTTGATTGTGCCTGTGTGGCTTGCATGCATATAGCTAGATTTAGAGTGGATCGGGCTGCACGTTGCAGCGTATGTTACTATGATATTGCGCTTGGGCTGTAGGAGCCCCTCCGGAGTCTAAACCCCCACAGTGAGCGTGGGTACCCAAATGGATCGGGCTACGCGCCGCAGCGATCATGTGCATCTGCATTGCATTCGTGCATTTATACTTATCTGCTATATTTGTTAATACTTCTTGAGATTTACACTGTTAGATGTGTAGAATACTATGGTAGCTTTACTTTGTCGTATATTGGGATTTCTTACTTTCAATGTCATTATACATGTCTATTACCGCTGAGTTGGAAGTACTTACTTTACTCTCTGTACCATGTGTGCAGATCCAGGTACTTCAAGGCATAGCTGAGCTTACTGTTGTTCTTCAGAGTTATTATCCGGAGTTGTCGAGGTAGCTGCCTGGCTTCCGCAGGACCGACTTCTCCCTTATTTCTTGTATTTGACTTTTCCGCGTACTTCAGACTATGTTGTATTACAGTATTTTTATACTATTCTTGTAGAGGCTCTAGACTCATAACCCCCAGATCTATGGGAGATTGTTCTATATTTGATGATATTGGGTTGTTTTCTATATATCAACTATAATTTGGTTTTTTTCTTCGTTGTTAATGATTTTTAAATAAAGATTTTGAGCTATATGCTCAGGTTGTGAGTATAATTGGTCAGGCTTGCCTAGCAGTTATGTTAGACGCCATCAGAATCGGGTTTGGGGTCGTGATATGAGTCTTGTTGCTAATTGCTATGTGATTAAGTACGATGTATAGGCATGGTGACGAGTATCTATACATTGGTGTCTGGCATGACCGTGAGTCCTTATAATGTGATTATCATGAATTGGCTGTGAATTTCATGTTTATTGGAGGATTTATATATGTTGTGAATAACATGTGAATGGTGATATGGTCATTTGATTCCTAGGAGCATTAGCTGGAATCGTGATACGAATAGTGAAAGCGTATTAAATGATTTGATTCTATGGAGCATTGGCTCAAATTGGTAGAGCGGATTTTAAGATAAGAAAAGTAAGAAAGAGAAAGCGTTGTTAATTATTCCCTTGCCGGGACATTTGTTTGAACTTGTTGGTTTCTTCCCTTACAGGGATTTTATCAATTATTTGCTTATTTTTACGCCCCTTAATTGTGACTGATGTTTGGGAGTCAGACTATTGAACGATGTGGATTGGGTTGTGCGACGCAATAATGATATTAAGGGTTGGGTTGTACAGTAATATATGAGGAACGGGTTGCACGCCGTAATAATGATACATGATAAATGATGTCGGTTGGGTTGCACACTGCAACAGTGGTATTTGTGGATCGGGTTGCACGCCACAACAATGGTAATGATGGACCGGGTTGGGCGTCGCAACAGTTATTGATACCATGTGTTTATATTGAGTACTGATTTCTTGTACATGATGAATCTAAGTTGTTTTAGTTGGTTGCCTAGGATTTACTGTTACTACTGTTATCTCCCCATAGCATGTTTCCCCCTCCCATATTGTTGGTTGTTTGGTATTTCATTTTGGTTGTATATTTATAACTGTATAGATTTATGTGGTGTCCAGTCTAGCCTCGTCACTACTTCTCCGGGGTTAGGCTAGACACTTACCAGCACATGGGTTCGGTTGTGTTGATGTTATACTTCTGTGCATTTTTGCACAGGTCCAGGTTTTGAGGAGCAGCAGCAGCAGCAGCAGTAGTACGGGAGCAGGTTTACATTTTCACGAGACTGGGGTAGCCTTGCAAGCGTCCGCAGACCCAGTGTCTCTTCTTTATGTTCACTTTTAGACTATTGCCTTATTGTTTTCGAGACAGACAACTTACATATTTTTTTCAGACCATTGTATTTAGTATATTTAGTAGTTCGTGAGTAATGTGACACCAAATCTTGGGTAGAGGCTATTAATGATTGTTCCACATTTTGATTCGTATTGATAATCAGACTTCCGCAATTGTTCTTATTAGATTTCATGTTCTATATTGATGCTATGAACTGTTAACATAATTTTTTAGTAATGGAAAAGGTAATTATATTGGCTTGCGTAGCTACCACGAGTAAGCGCCATCACGATCCCGATGGTGGGAAATCCGGGTCATGACAGTTAGGACCCAAAAGCATATTGTACGTGGATTGATTGCGAATCCATTGGTAGCTTGAATTGCCTAACTCACATCGAATTAGTAAGTAAATTTCTAAAAGGATTAAACTTCATTTCTTATGTTAAAGGAGAATTGGTTTTATTTGAATAAATATTCCCCGATATGTTCTTATTTGGCTGATTGATCATGTATTTAGTGTGCCTGTGTCGCCTGGATGATTCGCGAGCAGGATATGTGTTTAACTATGGAACAGGTCGAATGCCTTGGTGAGAATAGATGCATCTATGGTTCGTGACGCTCGACCCTCGGCAGTGCACAATTTACATTTCTATTGGAGCAGGCTGTATGTCTGTGATGTTGTCTTGAACTTCATTAAGTTATTATTACCCTTTGGTGGCTTAAAATTATTTGGAACATATTTAAAGAGAAATCCTAGAAATTTACCTATGAAAGAATTACGGGTTTACTTGTTTCCTCTTGCTGGATTAGAGTCATGTTTATGAAATAAATCCACAGTTTAATATGTATATTGAAGATAAATAATCATTGGACTATTAGAGAGTGTCAGAGTTGACCATCTCGTCTCTACCCCTTCGGGATTACGCGGGATACTCATCGAGTACATGTTGATTACGTACTCATACTACACTTCTGTGCATTTTTATTGCACAGGTATATATATACCTCTAGTAACCTATTGGGCGTATCAGCATGGATGACGTTGGGACTAGGTGAGCTGCATCATTCGAGGCGACCGCAGCTAGGGGATTCCTTTCCAACGTACTGGATTTACTTTCCGTCCACTGTATTCCGGATGGATGTTGTATTTTATTTATCTTATCATTAGTTGATCATGTACTTGTGACACTGGATTTCTGGGATGGTTTTCAACGGATTTGTACTAATGTTAATATTTAAATTTGCATTCAAGTAGTGAACTTTTATTTATAAAAAAATAAAAGGAAAACCTTAGATTTTCAAAAGTATTAAAAGAGGAATTAATTGATAATTTAGTTGGCTGGCCTGATAGAGGTGTCCGGCGCCACCACGACCCTTAGTGAATTTTGAGTCGTGACAATATTAAAGTGGAGTTATATGTTGTAAAACCACTATGTCCCGTATTTAACAATGGACATGAAAAATCATTAAAAAAAATAATACTTAATAAAATAAAGTTTTAGGTTAAACAGAACTCACCCAGTATAACATACATGAGAGAAAGCTATTACAAAACACACGTCCTGTAAACTATACTAGAGAACAACTAGTATATTTTACACCATATTTATATATAAAGGCCAATATATTATAATCAAACAAGAATAGCAAAGATCTTCTCCGGGATTACATCAGGCAATGCAATACTATTTTATATAATCACGTGAAATGTGAAAAAATCAAACAATCCCACATATAGTATTAGCAGCTATATCACGAATTAAATAATTTAAATTTTTTTGCTTTATATTCTACTAGATGCATCTATTGTTAAATCACAGTGTTCCGTATTTACTACTGGACGTAAAAAATCCTGAATTTACGTTAAATTTGACCAATTTTTTGTTACTCCCTATAAAATATGCTGGAAATGCTACTTATGAATTATATAAGCCATTATATTATAATGGAGAAGTAAAAAATAGTGGAAACTTGGTAAGTGGAATAATTTACTTGAATTAAATAATTTAATATTTTAGTTCCTGTATATTACACTGAAGATATATACTGTTAAAAATCACTATATCCCGTATTTAATACTGACCTTTAATAATTCAAACTTTTTTACGATAAATTCGTCTAATTTTGGTTACTCCCTATAAATTATGCTGGAAATACTACTTATGAAGGTATATAATGCACTCAAGAAAAGTAATGACTAATGATACAAAGTTTTTGATTAAACAGAATTGATCCAGTATAATAGATATAAGAGAAAGCTTATACAGGACACACATCTTGTAAAATATACTGGAGGACAACTGTAACATCCACTATAATATACTAGACAAAATAAAAAAAATAGAATTATATAATATAATATTTTGTTTCATGTATAATAAACTGGAGTTATATATTGTAAAATCACTATGTCCCGTATTTAACAATGGACATGAAAAATCACTAAAAAAAGTAATACCTAATAAAATAAAGTTTTAGGTTAAACAGAACTCACTTAGTATAATATACAGGAGAGAGAGCTATTACAAAACACACGTCTTGTAAAATATACTGGAGAACAACTAGTATATTTGATACCATATTTATATATGATGGACATTATATTATAATCGAACAAGAATAGCAAAGATCTTATCCGGGATTACATCAGGCAATACAAAACTATTGTATATAATCAATCAATTTTTTTTCTATATTTTCTTGCATAAGGATGAACTGCAGCAGAATTTGTTCAATTTGCTCTGTTATGCCCATATTTTTTGCAACAATTACATCTTCGTTCCTTCTTGAATTCTGTACCGGAAACATGTCAATTCTTCTGTCTTCTTCCAAGAAGTTCTTTTGCATCTAGAGGCTTAGTGATTTTTAATTTAATAGTGCCTGATATAACCCATGTTGTTGAATCACCTATAGAATTTATTTGCTCTACATGTGTTTTCAACCAAAAGTCCCTTGAATAATATGATGAGCAAAAGGCCGATTTCTTTTGATATATACTCTCAATTGCAGCAATTGCATGTTCATAGGGTAACTCAACAAGCTGAAATTCAAAAGAATCACATGTTCTTTTGTCCACATCAACAATAAATTCCATACCCCTTTTGACATTGAATTTGAGTCTATCAATGGGCAGTACTCTAAATGTAAAGCTGGTTTAATTTTTTCTTCCAATGTTTCTTCTGCCGAGTTTGATATATCACGGAATATTCCTTCTCCAGTTGTCCTTCTTTCATAGAACCAGCTTTGCAATTTTTCTTGTATGAAATTCATCATTGATAAAATTGGCAATTCTCTTGCGCGTCTCAAAATATTATTCATTGAATCCATAATATTTATTGTTAACATATCATATCGTCATTTGGGACAATGTGAACGAGCCCATCTTCCTGGCGGTTCCTCTATCAAATAATTGAAGGTTTTCTTATCAAAAACAACTATTTGGGACATGAAGTCATCAAATTCTGATTGAAAGTATACTCTTGCAGCACTTTGAAAGAGGTTTATTACAGTGTTTCTCGCTCTTCTTTTCTTTAGATTCTTTTCTTAATGATATATGCAAATACTATGATAGCACTCAGGGAAAACTTTTGCAATGGCCTTGTGTCGATCTGACAAAAAAATTAAATCTTTACGAATCCCAACTGCTTTTCTCAATTCTATGAAATACCATTCATATAACTCATTATTCTCTAAATCCACTACTCCAAATGCTATTGGAAAAACCTGATTATTTGCATCTTTTGTAACAGCCACTAACAGAACACCTCTATATTTATTTTTTAGAAATGTTCCATCAACAGCAATCAGTGGTCTACAATACTTCCACCCAGAAATTGATGCCCCATACATAAAAAACATGTAAACAAACTTGTATATTGAAAAGTAAATAAAATTCAGCTATACCATATGACGGGCTGAATAGTAATAATATACTAGACAACAAGCTTATAGACAACAAACTTCCATTAAAATATACTGAAATCAAACAAAACTCAATTATTATATAAGAAAAGACCTTATCCAGTATAATATACTGGAGAGAAAGCTTATACAAGGACACATCCCACAAAATTTACTGGAATCAAATAAAACTTAACTTTATTATAATACTATTCCAGTATAACATACAGGAGGACAAGCAGTATCATTCAGTGTAATATATTTTGTTTCCTGTATATAACACTGGAGTTATATGTTGTAAAAGTACTATATGTCACATTTAATAATTGACATAAAAACTAGAACTCACCCAGTATAATATACAGGAGAGAAAGCTTATAGAAGACACACATCCTGTAAAATATACTGGACGACAACCAGTAACATCCAGTGTAATATACTGGACAAAATAAAATAAAATAGAATTACAGTTTCCTGTATATAACACTGGAGTTATATTTTGTAAAATCACTATGTCCCGTATTTAACAATGGACATGAAAAATTAGTCAAAACAAGTAATGCCAACTAAAACAAAATTTTAGGTTAAAGTGAACTCATCCAGTATAATATACATGAGACAAAGCTAGTATAAGACACACGTCCTGTAAAATATATATGAGAACAACCAGTATATTTTTTACCATATTTCTATAAGAAGACAACGATATTATAATCAAACATAAGGAATTTACCTATTTTTCGCATCTCTCATAATATTTGTATATGATCCTGGGTTTTTTTGTTCCATCATATAAAAATATGATGGCAGCTGCTAATAATTCTGTTTAGTTGTTCCTCTTAATAAAGATAACCCCTTTTGAATAGCATGCCATGCTTTTCCATAACCAACATCAATCCCGTATGTTCTTTTCATCTCTGAAATAACAAACTTAGGCTTAACTTCAGTAGCTATGTCCCATAAGTTATCGATCATGTAATCTCTTATTACATATGAAGTTGTTTGTCTTTGATGTGATTTTCTAATATCAACTGAGCACTCATGTCTTCTCTGAAATTTAACTATTTTAAAAAGTGTTGACTCCTTAATTCTCGAGTCTCGAACAGTCCAACCACATTTTTCATAAGTACATACCAAACAGTATATCGTGTTACTTGATTTGTTAACATAGAACTCAACATGCTCCTTTATAGCTGCTAAGCAAAAACATCTAATCATAGTATTTTTGTCTTGAAAAACAGACTCAAGTTTTACATCATCCAGTGACACATTTTCCTTCAGTATTATTGATGGGGATTCTTTTGCCTTTCCTTTTCCTTTCCTTTTTCTTCTTTCAACAGAGACTACCGATTCAATGTGCTGATCTTCCACTAGAATTACAATTTTATTTTCCATTGTAATATCATTAATTGACATCTCCTGCTTCCGGAACATATGTGTTTCTAAGCAATAATTGTTGATTATCAATTTCCATTATTGCCTTATCTTTTGGTTGTTGATCTGGTATTTTTGATATTTCAACCATAAATTTCGAACATTTATAGTATGGATCACTTTTTAAGAGCATCATACACAAAGTAAGATCTTCATCATTTTTCACTTGTATTTCTTTAGCACTACCTAGGTTGATATTAAGCCATATATTTGTTTAAAATTTGTTGGTATCGAGCTCCATAACTTCAAAAATTTTGCTTAGGAATTCTAGAAATGAAGTCCGTCATTTATAAGGAGAAGCTTCATTTTATGGTCTAAGTACTTGTAATGTGCTGTCCATTTGCCATCAAATGCGATAAGCAAGAAATTTGTATGCATCCTATATTTAGTGAACTCAAATAATTAGATATTTAGAAGTTTTACTGTTAAAAAATATAATATTCATCCAGTATAACATACTGGAGAAAAAGCATACACACAAGTGGCGTCCCGTAAAATATACTGGATTTGAAACAAAACTTAACTATATTCTAGTCTAAACAGAACTCGTCCAGTATAACATACTGGATAAAGAGGTGGCACCCAGGTGACATCCCATAAATTACACTGGATTGAAATAAAATTCAACTATATTCTATTCTAAGAAGAACTCGTCCAGTATAATAAACCGGAGAAAAATATTTACACACAAGTGACGTCCCATAAAATATATTGGATTGAAACAAAAATCACTTATATGCTAGCCCAAATAGAACTCGTCCAGTATAATATACTGGAGAAAAAGATTACACAAATGTGATGTCCCGTAATATTTATTGGATTGAAAGACAAATTAATTATATTCTAGTCTAAACAGAACTCGTCGAGTACAACATACTGGAGAAAACGCTTACAAACAACTGATGTCCTGTAAAATATACTAGATTGAATTAAAACTCAACTATATACTAGTCTAAACAGAACTCATCCAATGTAATATAGTGGAGAAAAAGAATACACACATGTGATGTCATGTAAATTATAATAGATTGAAATAAAACCCAACTATATTCTAGTCTAAACAGAACTCATCCAGTCTAATATATCGGAGAAAGAGCTTACACACATGTGACGTCCCGTAAAATATATTGGATTGAAACAAAACTCAACTACATGCTAGTCCAAATAGAACTCGTCTAGTATAACACACTGGAGAAAAAGCTTACAAATAGGTGATGTCCTGTAAAATATGTTGGATTGAAACAAAAGTTAAATATATCGTCCAGTATAATATACTGGAGAAAAAGCTTAAACATAGGTGATGTGCCGTACGTAAAATGTACTGGATTGAAATAAAACTAAACTATATTCTAGTCTAAACAGAACTCGTCCAGTATAAAATACTGGATTAAAAGCTTGATGTCCCGTAAAATATATTGGATTGAAACAAAACTTAAATATATATTAGTCTAAACAGAATTTTTTAGTATAACATACTGGAGAAAAAGCTTACACACAGGTGATGTGCTGCAAAATATACTGGCGCGATGTTGCGCATTGAGAAATTATACAATAACACAGATTAAAGCATTAAAAAAATCAGAAAATTTCAAAAATCAAATTTTTTTACTGATACTTTGAATTTTGAATCAAAACGTTTGAATATGTGATCGAAGAAGAAATTCAAACTAGTTAAAATCAAATAATCAAATAAATTATTGAGAGAGCTTACTTCTATTTGCAGATTTACGGCGGAAGATTTTGCTAATACTTCAATTTGCAGATTTACAGCGGAAGATTTAGCTAATACTTCGATTTGCAAATTGATGGCGAAAATTTTTGCTAATGCTTCGATTTGTAGATTGACAACCGAAAAATTTTGCTAATAATTCGAGTTGCAGATTGACGCTGGAAAATTTTGCTCAAGAAGAATATCATGTCAAGTCTAGTAAATTTAATAAATATAATAGGGGTATTTTTAGTTAATAAATTGTTAGCATCCTAAATTAGTAGCTAAATATTATTGAGAGTTAAATATGCGGCTAAATTTGATTGACTAGACGTAAATAAGGTCCATAAGAAATTGGGCCTACAAAATTATCCTATCTATTTTAACACCATCCAGATTCTGCCTTCTCCTCTCAAATCCTAAAAATGGAGAATCTCATGGCCACTTACCAAGACGACGACGAAGAAGAAAACACCCCTGCCGTCGAAGCTGCATCATCCGCCGCTGAAGCTTCACCAAGATAATGTTGTGCCAGATAGTACTAAAATCAGACTCATACTTCTTTTTCCTTTTCGGCTCTCAAGTTTTAGTCCATCCTACTATTTTATACCAAAAGTAGTTTGGGTAGAGAAAACAACCACCTTAAGTAGCAGTTGCATCTGCCTAACTCCATTTCGTCTAAGCTATCTTGGCAGATTGAACATGATTTGAACTTTCTGATTACAGGTGATTCATGGCATTCAACTAGGATGTGCCCTATGCTCAAAGTGGTAAAAGAGCACGTAAATAAAATTGGTGAAGCTGCTGAAATGGTCAGCTAAGCTTGAGCAGTGCACTCAGGTTGGTTATGTTTCAGCTTTTGTAAATAGAATGTAGAATGCTACTTGACGTGGTCTCCTAGTTGTTCCAACTTATGTAAGTGGTAGACTGTCGAGTGCTGGAGAATGGGTGATCAATTTCATTTGGGTAGCCTGCTGTACAGTTTCTATTGTGTTGTCTTCTTGTAGTTGGTTGAGACCCTGATTCTAGTCTTTATTAGAAATGTGCTGTCTGATGGAAGAAATTTCAGGTTGATGAATTTGGCGGTTAGTCCGTGACATTGTTGCTTGACCCTCATGTCCGTTTTCTCGTATTTAATTGTGCTCTTTATGTTTTGAGTTAGGAAGCACGGTCATAGTTGGATATGATCACGAGTATATTTGATGTTGTTATTTTATGGACACGGAAGCACGGACATAGTTGGATATGATCACGAGTATATTTGTTGTTGTTGTTATTGTCATTATTGTATGGACACATGGATGCCACTCTTTGGATATTTGTAGCATTTAAATGATATTGTATGAACACAATATGGATACTTTTGAAGGCCATGTAAAGAAATTAAAAAGAAAAAGTACCAAAGAAAGGTATGGTGTACTTAAGAGTCTGCTTGTAGCAAAATAAGTTTTAGAAATTAAAGATCCAAGGTGTGTTCCATATAGTTGTAATGTTGATTGACTTCAATATTCCTACTTATGCAATTTTTAGATGTGGTTGTCATTCAAATTTATATGCTACATTAAATTTGGTGTTGTTCATTGTCTGTGATGTTTATTCATAAGCTGATATAGAATGTATTCTTTCATGCATTTTTAAGTTCTGATTTATGGAGCTTGAATTCAAGGTTTTGACTTCTTGAGAAAATAAAGCTTGTTTTGGAATGGCTGAATTCGAGAGGGAGGAGTTGTAGAAGGGGCATGGTGGAAAGGGCAAGTTATAGCAACGGCGCAACAGGGCAAGTGACACATGATAGGGTTACTGGAGGATGGGATGAGAAAAGAATTGGTTTTAGGTGGAAAGATAAGGCAATGCAGCAAAGTGGTTGTGATGGCATGATGAAGAAGATCATGAAGAAAGATTTTCGAGGGATGTGATTAATAAAGTGGGATGAAAATAATGGGAAATTAGGGTTCAAATCTTACTAAAGACAAAAATACTAATAGCCCGCTTGGACAAGCCTTATTTTGAGAAGCACTTTTTGTCAAAAGTACTTTTAGTGAGAAGTAGTTTGTGTTTGGCTAATCAGTTTGAAAAACACTTCTAAGCGGCAATTAATGTTTGGTTAAGCTGTTAAAAACTGCTTCTAAGTGTATTTTTCTTAAAAGTTCTCAAAAAAATGCATTTGGAGAGAAGCTATGTTTTTCTGCTTTTCCAAAACTGCTTCGGTTTCTCCTCAAAAGCACTTTTTTTCCCTTCCAAAAGCTTGGCCAAACACCTCAATTTTTGGCCAAAAGTGCTTTTGGCAAAAAAAAAAAAGCACTTTTGGCCAAAAATAAACTTGGTCAAACAGGCTATAAGTGATTTTTCCAATCTACCTAAATATTGTTGGAAGATTTACTTGGTACTTGTGTTTGTGTTGGAGATTGTAAGTGTAATAACCAAGGCGACTAGTGATATCGTCTATTTTGGGCCGAGACCAGCTCAATTTTAAAACGCGTCAATAGAGTCTTAAGGCTTGTCTATTTGTATACCTAACATCTCTCCCGTGTTTTGTTGATGTGAGATTTGCCTAGGATATCATATCTGTTAGGGACTTAGCGTTCTCGCTGAGGGTTGTCCCACCATCGTTCAAGGCTTCACGTAGAGTGTTGTGATACCATATGTAATGGCCAAACTCACTAGTGATACTGTTCATTTTGGACTTAGGCCAGGACGAACTCGTTATTAGAGTTTACGGCTTGTCTACTTGTATACCCAACATCTTTCCGGTGCTTTATCGATGTGGGATTTGTCTTGGGTGTCACTTATATCCCCTCATAAGGACTCAGCGTCCTCAATAAGTTTACCCCACCACCGTTCAAGGTTGCATGTGGAGTGGCTCTAGTATCATATGTAACATCTCTACTCATTAATGATATTGTTCGTTTTGGGCCTAAGTCAGCACGATTTTAAAACGCGTTATTAGAGTATGCCATGTCTATCTATATACCCAGTATTTTTCCTGTGCCTTATCGATGTGAGATTCTCCTAGGTGTCTCAAACACCCCTTCATAGGGAACGTCCTTCGTAAAGTTTGGCCCACCACCGTTCAAGGTTACACATGGATATGTAACATCCCAGCCCACTAGTGATATTATCCGGTTTGCGCCTATGCCCGTACGATTTTAAAACGCGTCATTAGAGTCTAAGGCATGTCTACTGATATACTCAGTATCTCTCTCGTGTTTTTTTGATGTGGGATTCGCCTAGGATGTCATAGTAAGTACTTGGTAGATTAGTTAAGGTGTATATAAATCGGCCTAGCCCCACCACTATATATAAGTGTATTGGCGGAGATTGTAGGTACTTGGTAGACTTGTTGAGGTGTGTACAAGTTGGCCTAGCACTATAATAAGAAAAAAATGATGAGGGGTAAGGGCTTAGTGTTGGTGGCAAACGGGCGGCTCGGGTCGGATACAAAAGGGCTGAAAATAGGTAATGCAAAACTAGATAAATTGTTTGACCCGACCCATGTTTAATATGGATAAAAAATAGGTAAACTGACGGATAATATAGATATCTATATTATTCATGGTTTCCTGAATATGATCACTTTTAGGAGAATATCTAGTCTCCCAAACTTGAGGTACCCCTAATTTGAGTCTTTACAAATATAAAAGTTAAATCTATTAGTTATCCATTTTCTAAATGAATAATATAGTTTGTATCATATTTGATCAATTTTTAAAAAGTTTATTATCCAACTCTTTTTTTAGTAGATAATATGAACGGATTACTGCTTTTTAAATCTATTTTGCCACCATTAGCATTAAAAGACATCGCCTCATCGGTTAAAGCAATGAAACGATGCAAAGCGAGATGTCATTGCTTTATGGACGAAGTTGTGTGCTTTTCCACAAGTGTGCGCTTCAAACAATGGTGCGAAAAGTGATCTAGCAACGAGGGTTGATTCTTTGAATCTCAACTTAAGGAGTACTATTAATAGCAACATTATTGTATATTAGAAGACTAAATAAGTTATTTTAATTGAAATTTTATTATTATAATACTAAAATCATGCATGTATTATACTTTTAAATTGTGTAAAATTATGTGCTTCACTTCAAAAAAGTGTGCATCTCGCTTTCGTTTCGATCATGTCGCTTCTTAGCTTTTTACTTTTAGAAATACAAATATTGAGCGATGATTGGCATTTAGATTTTGGTAGTGCTTGGATGGCATCGATGATTGGAGATGATGGCTAATGTTGGGTAGGGGGTAATTTAGGTTTAAGGTTAGTCTAATCTTTCTTCTATTTTTAATACATTTGTTGTCTCTTTATATGGTCTTGGACTCGTGAGCTAAATTTTGGAATTGAGTTAGACGTCCGCTTCTTGTCATGGTATCAGAGCCAGACCAATTGTTATTCTTATTTTATCCAATATTAGGTCACAATATTATGTTGTCCATGCTCCAAATGTCTAGTCTTGAACATCGAGGGAGTGGAATGTCAAGTATCTCATATTGGTGGATGAAATGAGTTATAAGGATCTTGGACAACTTAAAAAATTAAATTGTGAAGCGAGGGTTGTCCAAGAGCTTATAGATAATAGTCCAGTCCCAACCTCCCGCACATATGGAATTGAACGTTTGAAGCATAGACAACATAGCATGGTGGTCTAATATTGGATGAACTAGAATAGGGATGATTTTTGTTCTCATAGCACATTGAATTGTATAACCATATCATCTATAAACTTAAAGTTATTTGAGAGTATATGGTTTTTATTTAATCACGTTTATCTCAACATCCTTCAATATAATTTTAGGCCATTTCTCCATCGTCAAAATACATAATCTACCCATCAAATTTAGAACCAAATCCCTCTTATACACCTGTTGAACACGGGTTTTATTTTACACACCAAACCTTTTAAAAGTGTGTCAATTACACACCACTTTCATGCTGGACCAGTTTCATAAAATGTATGTGTATCACGCACCAATATGCTCGCGACATGTGTCATTAATTTTAAAAAAATAAAAACACACTTAAAATTACATATATACCCCTTCTTCATCTTCCCCACCTTGTCTTCCATTATCATTGTTCTTGCGAAAAATTTCTAGCAAGACCAAAAAAAAAACAATAACTTAGAATCAAAGGACAAATAAAAGAACTTTTAAAACTTTTGTAATTACTATTCCTTTTGGATCGAGTCACAAACGGGAAGAAATTATTAAATAGCATCTTAATTGGATTTTCAACATTCTATCACAAATTGGAAGAGATTGTCAAGTAACTTTAACTAGTCAATCAAAATCAAGTTACAAGTTCAATTCAAAAATACAAAATTAACTATATCTAGTTGAATTTTCAAGCTTTTTCAATAGCTTAACAATGGTGTTTTTTTGAATTTTGCACCCATCTTTCACACAACTTGTGATAAATTTTTAAATCTAGCACACTTAAATGATTTTAAAAAATTCAGTTGGATATGGTTGTTACATTATGTCACGCCCCAAATCGGGGAACATGACCGGCACCTGACCGGGTTGCCCCAGTCAAGCGGACCCGGGTGCCTTTCATTCCCACGCGTTACCCCTGTGTTGATTGTTTCTCATTAATCAAATATCTTACTAACCATGAATGATTTCACATTAAACAAATAAAACCATACGAGTGATCCATTAACAAGTTTGCAGTTTTTACAACGCCCGACATAACATAATATATACATAAGACCGGAATCCCACAGTTTACATGTCTACAAAGCCTCTAGGTTACAAAAAGGGGAATACAATACTTGCCGGTAACAAGGCTCCGGCTATAACTTACAAAACCAAAATGAAATCTAAACCGAAGTGGCATGAACCACACAAGGCCCCGAGGAAGAAAGGGCTCACCAAAACGAGCAATGGAAGGAGAAGGATACTACTGCCGATGAGCTAAAGTGCCTGCTACTGATCCACCTACAATCATAACATGAATGTAGCGTCCCCGGCAAAAGGGACGTCGGTACACTTGAATTGTACTGGTATGTATGGACAAACTTTGTCCCAAGTAAACTCAAGCCATTAAATTACATCAAAACTAATCAAGCCGGCCAACCATGTTTTCCACCTTTTACTCATTTCAGATAAGTCTCAACATAAGCACGTTCAAGGTCAACAAATAGAACAACAACCAATCAACCACATAAATTGCAAGTAGTCAAACATAGGGGCAATCAGTGCCCCCCAGGTTGCAAACTCTCCTGCTGTCTCCTTTAACAATTTCACATCATTGATTTTTGTATCAATTTTCAATAGCGATTTCGATCGCTTTCCATCCTTATTACCCCTGACCACACTTATTACCTCGGCCACCTTTATCACCCCAACCCACACCTTATTTCCTCATGTTGCGGCGCGCAACCCGATCCCACCGTACAGTTTTAAAACACAACAAGTACAAACAGCAGATAAGGCATTTCACACAATTTCAACACGTTCAAATAAGCAACTTACACATTGTTTCATGTTCTCAATTACTTATCAAGCCAATATCATAACCAAGTTACAATGTTTCCATAATCAAGAATATTCACACAAGTATGTTCAATAATTTTCCACAATTCAAGTGTTTCATTTCTTTTCCACAAGGTGCCATATAGGCCATCATAACCATTATTCACAATTCTTCACCCAATTCAACTCTCATTTACCTTTCGGTTCATATTCCATACCACATCACTCATATTTCAACAACAACTTTGAATATCAAACAACAACATCAAGAATTTCACACAATTTGTCAAATTAACACTAACCAAATAAATTTCACACATATAGGCGATTTCACAAGAATCAAAATTAGCCATACATACCTAGTGATGAGTTTTCTTCCTACTTTATGCTTACCCAAGATATCCTACTCTTGCCAACCTTGTTCTTGAAGACTCTTACTTCTACTCACTTCTTTTTACTAGAAATCAAGTTCAATAATCATGCATGAGTGTAAACATTCTATTTTCAAAAGCTATTATATGCAAACCTCTCTTTCCCCAATTCAAAACTGAAAATCAAAGAAAATAGTTAGGGTTTTTACCTTGAAAAGATTGGGGAAGTTGAATCCTTGCCCTAGGATCCCTTGGAATTAAGTGGTTGGAACAATCTTTGAAGATGAAGAACTTCTCTCTAAAACCCCTCTATTCTCTCTCTAATTTTGGTAAGATGATATGAGAAAATGAGGGTGAAAGGTGTTATATTAAAGAAGAGATCGGGTAAAAATGTTACAAAAATCTGGGCCGGGGCGAATCTGCGGTGCACTTTGCGACCACAGAATCAACATGCGGTCCGCATAGTGACCGCAGAATGGCCTCAAAAATTACTCAAGTTCTGTTATAGAATGCGACCAATATGCGGTCCTCGAATTTGGACCATGACACTATAGCTACTAGGTTTCATGCACAAAAATTTTACGGGGCCTTACATCCTCCCCCCCTTAAGATCATTCGTCCTCGAATGAGGACTTTGAAAATAAATTGGTTTTGAAAGACATGATATGCAAGCTATCAAAATTTTGACTAACTCGTATATTTTAGAAAAATTTCGCCAGAGTTTCCTTTGTATTATGGACATATCCACCTGTCAGAGGGCCCCCGAAACACATTACCAAACAACAATACACAAATACAACATTTCCCACAACTGGTATACACTTTCTTACCTCAACGAATGCATATATTCTATCACATTGTTACAATTGCACAAAAACTAGTCACTTCAATGAATTCTTACCTTATTAAACCAATTTAACACCATGTACACTCAACAAACCATTACCAATCTACACTTACTATTAGTTGTTTATTTAACACGCGAATATTTATAAGGATTTCATTTATCAAGAAAGGTTCAAGTGACCCAAGGCAACCATACATTTAACTCATTACAAAATTAAGGGGACTTTACTACTACTAAGAGGGAAACAACTTAGACAAGATGACAGTTACTAGGAGTAGGAGGGTCACCTAATTTCTTCTAGGCTTGATCGAACAAATGGGGGTACTTTTCCTTCATCTCTTTTTCCGCTTCCCACGTGGCCTCCTCAACTTGTTGACTTCGCCACAATACTTTAACAGAGGCAACTTCCTTATTTCTCAACTTACGGACTTGCCTATCAAGAATGGCAACTGGAACTTCTTCATATGACAAATCTTCATTAACCTCAATAGCCTCGACTGACATGATTGCGGATGGATTTCCAATCACTTTCTTCAACATGGACACATGGAATACCGCATGCACTGATGACATCTCAAGAGGCAATTCTAGCCTATAAGCAACTTGACCAATCCTTTGAATGATCCGATATGGACCAACATACCTAGGACTCAATTTCCCTTTCTTTCCGAATCGCATGACTCCCTTCATAGGAGATACCCTCAAGAACACCCAATCATCGACTTGAAACTCCAAATCCCTTCGGCGAACGTCTGCATAGGATTTTTGACGACTCTGTGCTGTTTTCATTCTCTCCTGAATAACCTTGACCTTTTCCATAGCTTCGTACACCATATCTGGCCCTAGCAATTCCGCTTCACCTACCTCAAACCACCCGATTGGCGACCTACATCTTCTCCCGTACAATGCCTCAAACGGGGCCATCTGAATGCTAGCATGATAGCTATTATTGTAAGCAAATTCTATCAGTGGCAAGTGTTCATCCCAATTACCTTTAAAATCTAAGACACAAGCCCGTAACATATCTTCAAGCGTCTGAATGGTCCGCTCGGCCTGACCGTCGGTCTGCGGATGGAAAGCTGTGCTGAGATTCACCCGAGTTCCCAAACCTTGCTGAAACTTCTTCCAAAAGTTAGCTGTGAACTGAGCCCCACGATCTGAGATAATAGAAAGTGGAGTGCCATGAAGTCTTACTATCTCCTTGATGTACAATCTTGCATATTGCTCCGCAGTATCAGTAGACTTGACTGGCAGGAAGTGAGCTGATTTGGTGAGTCGATCCACTATCACCCATATTGAGTCAACCTTACGCTGAGTGCGAGGTAACCCCACCACGAAATCCATATTGATCATCTCCCATTTCCACCTTGGTATTTCTATACGCTGAGTTAATCCATCGGGCCGTTGATGCTCGGCCTTCACTTGTTGACAGTTCGGACATTTAGCTACAAAGCTTGCCACATCCCTTTTCATACCGTTCCACCAATAAATCTCCTTAAGGTCATGATACATTTTCGTGGAACCTGGGTGTACCGAATACCTGGAAATATGAGCCTCTGCCATTATCCTCTCCCGAAGCTCGTCCACATCCGGAACACATAGCCTACCTTGGCACCGCAATACACCATCCTCGCTGCTGAGTACAAATTATGAGGTCTTGTTATTCACAACTGCTTCCTTCACCCGAACCAATGCTTGATCCATGAACTGTTTTTCCTTGATTTCCACGACCAGTGATGATTCTGCTCCATTATGCACCAAAACATCCCCCTCGTCTGACGCCGAGATACGAACCCCCAAACTGGCTAATTGGTAAACCTCCCGAGCCAGGGGTCTCTGATCCACACCCAAATGAGCCAAACTACCCATGGATTTTCGACTAAGAGCATCGGCTACCACATTTGCCTTCCCTGGATGGTACAATATGTTCAAATCATAGTCCTTGAGCAATTCTAACCACCGCCGCTGTCTCAGATTCAACTCTTTCTGCTTAAACAAATACTGGAGGCTCTTGTGGTCTGAAAACACATCTACATGAACCCCATAAAGATAGTGTCGCCATATTTTCAAGGCAAACACAACAACTGCAAGCTCCAAATCATGCGTCGGATAATTCTTCTCATGGTTCTTGAGTTGCCTGGAAGCATAAGCTATAACCTTTCCGTGCTGCATCAATACACATCCCAAACCAACCCTGGAGGCATCACAATAGACTACAAATCCCTCTGTGCCTTCTGGCAAGGCCAATACTGGTGCCGAGGTCAATCTTGACTTAGATTCTTGGAAACTTTCCTCACATGCTTCGGACCACAGGAACTTAACTGCCTTCTGCGTCAGTTTTGTCAATGGGGAAACGAGGGTCGAGAATCCCTCTACAAACCTCCGATAGTACCTTGCCAAACCCAAGAAGCTACGAATCTCTGTCGGGGTCGTGGGTCTAGGCCAATCTTTCACTGCCACAATCTTCTGAGGATCCACCTGAATTCCCTTACTGGAAATAATATGCCCAAGAAAGGCTACGGACTCCAACCAAAACTCACATTTTGAGAACTTGGCATACAATTGATGCTCAAGAAGGATCTGCAATGCTGCTCTGAGGTGAACGGCATGATCTTCCCTGCTCCGAGAGTAGATGAGGATGTCATCAATGAATACAATCACAAAGGAATCTAGGAATGGCTTGAAAACACGATTCATAAGGTCCACGAAAGCTGCTGGGGCATTGGTTAGCCCAAAAGACATGACCAAAAACTCAAAGTGACCATAACGAGTTCTGAAGGCGGTCTTAGGAATATCCTGCTCCCTGATTTTTAACTGGTGGTACCCCGACCGTAAATCAATCTTTGAGAAGAACTTCGCTCCCTGCAATTGGTCAAACAGATCATCCACTCGAGGCA
>JASVEL010008268.1:0-127088 GCA_032618575.1 Nicotiana noctiflora
CCTTCTCTTCAATAAATCTTCTAAAGGGTGCCATTCAATTATCAAATATGAATAACAATGATTAAACAACACGTTCATGGTGGGTAATGGTATGTAAATAACTGTTGATCATCAATCACAAACGGCTCAATCGAGCTGGTGACTTAAAATCAAAATTTATGAAAAGACCATGAATCTTCTTTCATAAAATTCATTTAATTTGAGACCCCCCCCCCCCCAAAAAAAAATCCTACATAGCTTTGACTTAGTAGCGTGCCCGTCATATAGTATTGAACTCTGTTCTTAAGTAAAAATGATAAAGGGGTGATTCCATTATCCATTGTGCTCTATATCTTAACACTTGTATCAAAAAATTTGTAGTTAAAAAAAATGATACACAAAGAACTTATTTTTTGATGTGTTGATCAATCAAATGTGATAAAAAATTAGTTAATTTAGAAAATTTGAGTAAATTTAGAAAATAAAATCGTAAAAAAATGAAAAAAAAAATATACATAAAGTAAAAAAAAATAGAATTGCTGAAAAGATAAATATATTATTTAATTTAGCAAGAGGAAAAAATTATGCTATTAATTCACTCAAACTTACCTCTACCAAATTTTAAAAAATATTAAAATTTGAAATTTTTTATTAATAATTTTATATATAAATATAAATTATACTATATAATACTAATATAGTACTGCTTCATATTTTTGGGGCAATCTTTCACTTCTGCTGCTTGACCGGCCATGGATCCTCCAGTGAAGTCCTTTAATCCAAACAAGCATCTCAAGGAAGAGTACGGATCTTCTTTTTTCACTTATTCCGAATAACAAATCTATAAATTGCAAATTTTCCACGTTATATTGATTTGAATTTTCATTTTCAGGTTTGTAAGCAATTTATCAGGAACTTCAATGCTGGAACTATTTCTTCTGATCACTACACTCTCTGTAGGGAAGCCTTTCCTATAATATTTGATTAATTTTTTTTATTCTTGTATTGTTTGTTTATATTTAAATTTTGTTTTTGTTTTGTGATTCAGATGATTCTCTTTCTACGTTCAGTATATTCGAGCACCAAAAAAGGTGAGAAATAGCGCAACATTGTGTCATTTTTGTCCTGTCATAACATTTAATTCATTTCTATTTTATGGATATACGAATTATCTTAGCTTCTTAGTATTACGTTTTAGTTAATTATTTTTATGTTTTATATCTTTTCGGCTTTCCTACTTTAGATTTTGGACTGATGATTGGGTTTGGGCAGAGTATGAATTCTTGAAGAAAGTAGGCTAAATATTCTAGAGTACATGTTCAGATTGAAGTGAACGGGACTTGGAATAAATTTGAAGGAATAAACTGGGAAACTAGAGTTCGTATAGATATTACAAATGTGAAAAGGAATTACAGAAAGGAGATGGACATATTTGACATAGTAAGACAAGTTCTGAGTATATGTACTTCTCTTTTGTTGCGGAGAAAGAGGATGTGGAAGCTTTCTAGACCAAAAAAGCCATTGAAACCTATGTTGCTCGGACTCTTCAAAATGTAGTTGAAACAAGAGGATGAAATGAAAAAATCCTACTGCATGAATTCCAAAAACCAGAACAGATGAGTATTTGCGTACCCCTTTCACTTGGACAAAACAAGCTCTGAGTTATGAAGTTGTGAGTGAACCTTGTAATGCTTTTTTTAAATTATGATGAAGGTCGGGCCAACTTGCGTGCGCCTCGGCTATTCCATCAGGTACCTACTACCTTCCACTAGCACAGATACCAGGTAACTCTGACAATCGAGGCAATGGAAGGAAATCACCTAGTGTTTGGACCCGAGACCTCATGATTCTCCTCTTACTTCATTGACCGCTAGAGCACACCCTTGGATGCAATCTGGTAACGCTGTTAAGTGGAAAAAAATGTCTTCTTGGAGAACACAACATATGCATTAAGTCTTTATCAATTTTACAACAACTAAAATCTTTTACTAATGTGTCGATCCTGTAGTGGTCTATGAAATTCGTGAAGACCTGTACTCTTTAGGGTGATCATTGTTGCTGAAACTGAAAGTGTTTGATTAGTTATATTGTTTCACTTAAGAAATCCTAACACTGAGGTTGTGACTCTAGTTGCTATTTATTTCCATTTCCTTTTCTTTATTCATTTGTTTCTAGGCCCATTACTATATCACTAGACCCCCTTGTTTGGCATCTAACCTCTATAAAGAGTTTGCATTGATTAGGCATTTTTAGTTATATGAATCTAACATAGTGTTATTGTCTCTATTTCTCAATTCAGGTCCTAATTCTGCAGAGGCCTTGTTGAAAAAAGATGATAACATTACATCATCAAAAAAGAAAGATGATAACATTAATGTTGTTGCTTGTAATAAGAATATGGGATCATATCTTGCTGCGGTGACTCTTGATGTCCTCTGGATTGTTTTTCCAGCCATTTTATGTTTAACTGTAAGTGTTCTCCGTCTTTGCTATATTACTAACAGTGGTTATGTTTCATTTTTATCAAGTCAAATAAATGAAGCAATAAGTTCTCTATTTGTTTTGACATCTATGAATATGAAAAAAGATTTGGTTGTTAACTTGTTATTTTATTTCTAGTCATTTGTTGATATAGTAGTTGTTTCCTGCGTGCTAAATGATCTTAAGTTTTGACAACTTCATTTAATACCTGATATTCATTATAGATAAAATAACCATTCGATCACAGATTCTGGCAGATTGGACATATATTAATGCAGTTGTGATGACCTTGTTGGTGGCTTTCTTCGTTGTAGCTAGAAGGTGATCAATCACATAATTCATATCTGATATCCAGAACTCTATCGCCATTCCATTAACCTGTTTACATGTATTTCATGTGGCTTCTTGTATGTAAAGGTACTTCATGTTCAATGCAGATCTGGATTTTCTGTTTCTCAGGAAGAGGGTGTCCGATCTCTCAGGACAAATATATCTGCATATAGGGTTTCTATGGTATGAAGAATAATCATTATTTACATAATAATGCTTTCATCTACTTTAATCACCTTTCATTTCTGGAGTTACTATTTATGTCTTTAGGGATGATTGCTGCAGAATCTTCTGACATGCGTATGTATTCTGGCTGTTGACTTCAAGATATTTCCTAGAAGATATGCTAAAACAGAGACCTATGGTACTGGCTTGGTAAACTACTATCTGGATTCTATTGCCATACTTTTGCTAAAACCTTGGTACATGCACTGAAGTGCCGCCGCCTGAGTGATGCGGAGCACCCCAACCTGCAGTTTGCTTAGTCATAAGACTTAAATGCAGTTCTAGCGATCTTTTAACTTAACTGGAGCTAGGTTTTGGATTTCATCAGTTTATTATATTCTTTGCATCAAGTTTCTTTAAGAATCTACAAAAGTAGGATTGAGCTATCCTTAGCAAATCTGTGTTTGACAGTTAAAACCATTGTAAGCTTAAGGGTTATTTGTGGAAGGAACAGAATGGATGATTTGGTGCTATTGTTTCTAGAATAAACAAGGAGTGTTCTATGTCATTGCTAGTGTTGCTCAATATAAACGCACGATGTTCCAAATATAGCAAGTTACCTCCTATGGTTCTAAATTTTGATTCTTCTGTCTCATTTTAGGCATTGACATGTCAAACGAATCCGGGGTGGCTTTTCACAAAAGTGGCTTATTTGCAACTTGTCATACTGAAAGTTCTTTTCTTGATTCTTCCTTCATTTTTTATCTCTTCCTACTTTAATCAGTTTTACAGTATTGAGCTCAACATCATTGATTCATTGTTTCTGTTCAAGTTCTCATACTGGTTGTCAACTTAATACTTTGTTATGAAACTTTTATGTAATGTAAAATGGAGCTGAAATTAGGCACCTTATGTTTTCCTTCTTATGTCAGATGGACATTGGAGTAGGTTCGTTTATTGTGGCAAATGCATTGGTTTCACGGCAGGCACGTGGAATTGCAAAAATGTAAGTGATGATTCTCGATTTGAATTTTTATCATGAACTTGATGTGATGTTACCTCTTGCTGATGGTGCTATATTTGTCCTGTTTCTCTTAAGAGTATTCAGGCTATTACTCCTATATCTCCGTAGCAACCAAGCTAGTTAATTGTGCCTGTAAATGAACCATGTCAAGATAGCTGGTGGAAAGCAAAAGAAATAAATACAGTGCAGAGTGAATTGTTACTTGAACTGACTTTTCCCTTGCCATCCTTTGATGTTTTCCCCTAGTTTATTTGTTACACGCTTAGTTTATGGCTAACTGATAAAATAGCACCACTCAATCACACAACAACAACAACTACCCAGTATGTTCCCACAAAGTGGGGTCTGGGACCACTCAATCACACAAGTAGGTCGAATTTTTATAGTTAAGTTTGCACCTAGAAAGCTTCAATGGTAGCTCAATAATGATGCTCTTAATATAGAATGTGGATGGCTAATGAATTTTTTTTCTTTTAATTAAGTAATCCAATAAACTTTATGGTCTGGATGTGATATTTGATGTCCAAAACTCACTAACCTTTTGGCATTTCATCAGATTCATAAGGTGCTTGAATGAAAGAAATAAGATGCAGATAATTCTTTTATTTTTAATTGATTAGAAGGCACGTTGTTGCCAGTGAAATGCTTGCCGGTTTCATTATTGGAAAGACAAGGACATCGAGCTTAACTCAACCGCAAAACCTAGCTCATGAGGATTTCCAAAGAGCATGTAAGGAGACAAACAACCCATTCTTCCATCATTGTGGGACACTTAACACCCTTGCCCACCCAAACCTGCCAATTGGAGCTGGACAACATAATATGCGGGCCTAACATTGGGATACATAGTAATAGGGATGAGCTTGGCTCTGATACAATGTAATGTAACAAGGTAATGGAGGAATTGCTCTTGTATATCATTGTGAGATGTACAAGATATAAATACATGAAAATTGAGTGTAAATAAGGAAAGAATCAAAAGAAAAATCCTATAAACTCTGCTATTTATATGTGGTCTATGTACATTGCTAAGAAGTAGGTCTAGGCTCATTCTTGTGTTTAGATTAGTGCTGCATCATATATTTATATGTTTAGAATTGGACAGTGACATAGATATGTGTCTAAGTTTGCTAATTATCTGCTATGTCCAAGCTTCTATCAAGGGGTTTTATTTCTGAAGGATGTTGAAAGTATACTATTCAACAGCATTTAACTCTACTACGCATTTCCCTTTAATTTGTTGCATCTTCGTTTTGATTGTAATCAGTTTGAGTGAGGCCTACGGGGTTTGAAATCATGCGGTAAGAGTTCTTCAGTAGGTTTTATTTAGCAGTGCCGGCAAAAATGGCACATGTTTTTGCTCTACAAAATATTCAAAAATATTACGTAATTTCTTTTTATCGAGTATGCTACAGATCCCCCTGTATTAGGCACACTGCTGTCGTGTTTTTTCTTAGATGATCTTTTCGTTCCATGAATTTCCAATTGATTATCCTATTTGATTCATTTGATTATTTGGGGTGCTTAACATATATTTCAATTAGTCACCTTTGATGCTTAATGTGTTCTCTTGATTCATCAAGAATAATATTTTTCCTGGAAACCATGTTACAGCACATAACTGATTTCCCTGTACTTGTGTGTTCATATTGAAGCATGCAGTCAGATCAAGTTTCTTCGTTATGAAAGTGAGAACTTCTGTTCCATTACTTGTATTCCTTTGAAAAAGTAATGGAAGTACAATCAGATCATGTTGTTTCTTTCAGAAGTTTAGAACTGTTATTTAATTTCTGTTCTGTAGAATCTAATTGATTCTCTTCTTTTACTCCTTTAATAAAGGAATGTGGCAGTTTCTTAATAATCTCTTATATTTCCAGGAATTTGAGAAATGCAATTTCTTCAACTTGTCCACTTATAGTTCTGGGCTTTGCTCGAATCTTTTTCACCTCAACTGTGGATTATCAGGTAAAAATGGAATCCTAATTCCTTTTTGTTGGGCCATTTCAGCCCGTGGTAATGGTGAGTTAATAACTTGAAAATAAAGTGTATCAAACCCCACCCTATATGATACATGCACGAAGTTACAAAGAAGCTTTCGAGAATGTCTCAACTTTGAAATTGTGTTGTTTACAAGTGGCCCCCTTCCTTTGGTTGTCGTCATCCTTGCAGTGTGTATAGCATGCTAAATGGCTAGTAATAATCCTAGTTCTTAATTTTATTTTGTTTCTTTTATTTTAGTTGCACATTATGTTTCTCAAAGATGACATGTCACTTTTTTAATTAGTGTACTACCAAATTTGGCAACAGGGTTACCCAATGTTTTACTTGCATGGTGTAGCCCCTTCCGCCGAATAGTGAAGCCAGAACAATAGTCATGTCAAAATTAAAATCCACAATCATCTCATAGAAACGAGACCTTTGGTTTAATGCTTTACAGTTCTATTTCACAAGATATTCTTATTTTCCTGTGTTTGGCTACAGCGATCATCATTAACTTTTCTCATCATAATGTTCTGTCAAAATGGTAATTTCAGAAGAGTCCATAAGCTTCATAGTCTTCTAGTTTTGAACTTTTTCTCTAACATACTACTTTGCTATGTATAATTTTGTTTGCATGTTGAATCAAATGCATCATATTTCTGTAATACTGGTGACAGATGCTTCTCATGAAATTTACCTGCAAAGTTACTATGATCCTTTCTTCATCTGCATTTGGTAGGCATTTCTTCATTCTATATCACTTTCTATGTAATATAGCTGTTAGAAGTCACTCCCTTCCTCATCATAGGTTCACGTTGGTGAATATGGCGTGCACTGGAATTTCTTTTTCACTCTTGCTGCCGTGGCAATTTTGACATCGATGATTAATCTTTCGCCAAGTAATTGTGGAATTCTGGGCTGGTTTATTCTATTAGGTATTGTTGCAATCTTGGCCCATCTCAAAAATTTGGGTACCTATGCTTTGTAAACCTATAACGTTCTTTGTCGCTTTAGGATATGAGGTCTTCTTGTTGCTTGGGCTAAATGAATATCTTCTTTCAAGCGAAAGAGGACCTGACATCATCAGCCAAAACAAAGAAGGAATTTTTAGCATTTTTGGTGAGTATTATTGTAAAGTAAAATCTTCATAAAACATAAAATAAATTTGTGAAATGAAATTAGAGCTCTCTCTCTTTCTCCATGCATTTACTTACTCTCTTGTTCAGTTTTATGGTCTCTTTGTGTGTGAGGTAAATTCAGTATGTTCTGGATATTACTGTATTGAATATCGCGGTTTATCACGTATTCACATCTTGCAAGTTGGTGCATGTGATGTAACTTTATTGTAGTAAGAACTGGATTCATTTTCTTTTATGGTTCTTCCTTTTGTTGAATCTAGCACACATGTTAACCGGTTCCTATGGTCGAACACAAAGGTGTCAGGTAAGTTTGTAGAATTTGAGACAAATGAACATCCAGATCAACACGAGCACACGCACACTTGCTACTCTGAAGAAAAATATTTCTTTTGATTCTTTTCTGGTTAAATTTTTATTCCTGTGCCAAGCGTTGAATTTCTTTTCCAAATTTCCAGCAGAAGGCAAGAATTGTTTATTTGGGAACCCTTTCCTAGAGGATGTGAATACTCTGACCTTGACTTTTCTTTTCAAGGCAGAATAAAACATGGTTAATGAAGCATTACATTAGCTATTTCTATTTTGTTACACATCTTCTTTCTCCGAAGGTATTCGCAAGTCGTCTTAAATCAAATAACAGCAACATACCTAGTGTATTCCCGCATGTGGGGTCTAGGAAGGGTAGTATGCAGACCTTAGTCATACCTTGTGGAGGTAGAGAGGTTGTTTCCGATAGACCCTCGGCTCAAGAAAAGCATTTCAAAGCAGGTTTGAATTGAATCGTCTTTAACCAAATGTGATGTTTAATTCATTATATGAGTATCAACTTTAGATGGGTTGAAGCTGGTTATCATAAATTTTTCAGTATTTCTTGTCATAACTTGCTTGCTTTTTTACGTTATGATTGTAAATTCTGGTCTAGAAGATTATTTCTTTTGATATCAGGTTATTGGGGGTTATACCTTGTTTGCGTCCAAATAGGCAGCTATCTTTTCTTTGGAAAACCTGGAGACGCTGTGTTGAGAACAAATGATTGGGCAAGGATTAGAGTCTGGATTCTTTGTCTTCTACTCTGGTTTGAGTTTCCTCTATGGAGTATCTCTTTTGTCTGCTTCTCTGAATGTTTGCTGCCTTGGTGTATAATTGCTGATATTTCTAAGCTTGTTGCTTCTTCTTCACGTTGCAGGTTGTTGACAGTTTTTCTAGACATGCACGTTGAGAGGGTTTCTCGCAGAATGGTAGTGTATTCCTCTTTTTGTTTTCAGCAGAAAATATCTTAGTTTTCAGTGTAATCTTATGGCAAGATGACTAATAAACTCTTTTAACAGTGCAACCTGGCGTATGTTACTGTAGTATTGGCTATGAACCTTCAGGTAAGATTCATATTAATTGACACCATTAAATATCAATTCATTCTTTATTGTATCTATTTAGATGCAATTGAAGTTTCGTTTTCATAGTTAGAATGTGGAACTCTCTCTTCCCTGTGGCTCCTTTTGTTTGATTCATTTTTTTTTTGTTGGGAAAGGTAACAAATTATACTCCATTAGCACAAAGGCAGTACGAAGAGCCATATTTACAATTCACAAAAACAGCACAAAAAGTTCCCTATTTCACCTTACAAGACTTCTATGATGTTTAACAGTGATTCTACTAATTCCTACCAATTTCTATTTACACCAAAAGTGAAATAAAAACAAACAATTCATCTTAATCTTCTAGATATTGTTGCCTATATCTTCAAAGAATATTGAATTTCTTTCCTTCCAGATGGTCCACCAAACACAAGCCGGAAAAGCACTCCACTTGTCTGACCACTCCTTCACAATTATTCCAGCGAGCCAGGAGGAGCTTTCCAATTGATTTAGGCATGATCCATTTTAACCTTTTTATATTCAAAAAGATTTACCAAAGTTAATCTGTGACCCGACAATGCAAAAAAAGATGGCTATTGCTCTCAGCTTCCCTTCCACATAAGTAGCATCTAGAGCAAAGCCGCATTCCCCTTCTCTTCAAATTTTCTTGTGTTAGACCAGTATTCTTCACAACCAGCCAAACAAAACATTCAACTTTGTATGGTATTTTTCACCTGCCAGATGTGTTTCCAAAGCCCCACAATCCAGCCAGCTGACCACTATGGTTCAAAGTTGTGTATGCAGATTTTGTTTGCTAATTATTGTAGCTACTCATTCTTCTGCGCAATGTTTACGTGTTGTTTCCAGTTCTAGACATGTGAAAGGAGTTTGTGCTTGCACACATACATGTGACCTTTATTGGATGATGGAGTTTTGTCTCTTAGAATTCACAGGTTTTCTGATGCCTTCTCTCATCATTTATGCCACGATAAAGTGCAAAGTGGGGAAAAACTTGGAGCAAGTGTATTAAGAACGATTTCTAACAAATTTTGATTGGAGATAGTGAGTCTAGATGGAGAGTATCTCGATGAAATGCTCAATACAAATTACACGGATGACTTAAGTGATCTTCATAAACGTGTGACAGATAGAAAGCCTAGCTAAATTCATAGATAACTTATGTTGAAGTGAAGTATTTCATGGATTATTAAGGGTAGAAAGGTTTGTGGTCCAATTGGTATCCTTACAGAGGAATTGAAGTGAAGTTAGAGTGATGGCTAACCAAGCAATTCAATGCTACATTAAGGAAAGAAAGATGCAAAATGAGTGGAGAAAGAATAGATTGGTTCTAATATATGAGAACAGAGGAGATAAGATTGGTTCTAATATATGAGAACAGAGGAGATAAGATTGGTTCTAATATATGAGAACAAAGTTATACAGTACAACTTTGGGAAACGAGTGATGGAGCATGGGTTTAGGGACATAAAAGTGGCTGAGTGTGTTTACTCTTGGTAGTTTGATAACAGCAAAGATTGGTAGAAATTTTAGAGGAAGAAAGATATCTACATGAGATGCAGTGAACTATGGAAAGCAAATGATGGAGTTTGAATGGAAGTCCTTTCCAAAGGATCCATATCAAATATAAGTGGTATTAAAGATATTTATGAAAGAGCAGTTACAAGTATGAGAGCAGTGGGAAGAGATGCAAAGAGATTTCCGTTAACCCTGGTTTACACAAAAGATCTTCCTTGAACGCGATACCTAACAAATGAAAGCAAAGTCTGCACATTGGTTGTGGGACCAACGTTATACACGAGTATGTGTAGTGTCTCAGGGATGCAATATATCCACAAGATGAATGTCCTAGAAATGCACAAGTTAAATAGGGATACGTAGTACCAATTCAAAAAAAAATATATAGATCCAATTCAAAAATAGGGATAAGTAGTTGACTTCAAAATAATTACATCGGATAGAATTTTCTAATTGTTACATGGGAGTAAAGGATCCATATAGACTGTACCAGCTGGTCGGAATTTGGTCTTATTGTTGTTTTTATAGTTACATTACATCTGTTGCTTGTCAGGAATATTTATATTTTGGTTAGAAACTTGTATGTCAGTGTTGAAATAAGTGTAGGATTTGGAGAACCTCTTTTTTAGAGAATTCTTAATTGCTTTATAGACAACTATTTACCAGTATTGGAATGAAATGGATACAAATAGAGAGGAGTGGATTTAAAGGATTCATTTAGCTGATCAGAATGGATATAGATCATATATTTGCTCCCCCAACTAGTATGGAGTTGAAGGATTATTGATTAATTGATCACTCATCACTTATTTCAGAACTTGATAAGTCAATTGAAAGTGGAAATCCAAGAGATAATAAGAGATAGAGAAACGAAGTAGCTTTGAGCTCTGTGAAAATGATAACTATGAAGCACAAAGAGTTTCATCAGTACTTACTAGAATAGCATGGACAAAACTGTGACTTGTAAAGAAGACTAAACTCTAAATTTCTTCAACAAGTTAATTAGTTTGGGGTCATTTGTGCAGTTTAGTGAACCTCACAATTTTTATTTATATTTTCCTTTTTAAAAAAATGTATGCAGTTTAGTGAAAGGACGTCTTTTGAGTAATACGACAAAATGGATGTCATTGAGCTCAGGACTGGGGGATAGATGGTTACTTCTTGTCTGTTCGGAAATGCTAATTTTATTTCACTTTTTGTGGTAGATTGATTGACCACATTCTTGAGTGAAGTAGGACGCTTATAATTTTTCTTCTAAGATTGAACTTAATATACACTTATACAAACTAAGTGTTGCTTTTTCGAAATGTTGCGAACGCATTTCCAAAAAGTTTGGTCAAAAGTAGATTCACTTCACTTTCAGTAAGGGAACAGCACCGGACTTCTGGATAGGGGAAGTCCTTAATTAATTTTCATGCTTTCTTGGGAAGAACTTGTGGATTACTGAGCAAATTTCTCTTGAATGCAACAACAACAATAACAATCCGGTATAATCCCACTTAGTGGGGTCTGACGAGGGTAGTGTGTACGCAGACCTTACCCCTACCCTAGGGTAGAGAAGTTGTTTCCAAATAGACCCTCGGCATCCTTCCCTCCAAGAACTTCCCACCTTGCTCATGGCTCAACGTTTCACTTTTTCAGGTTTTTGCAGTTTTAACTCTAGCTGATTTTGTACCTGGATATAAAGTTGCCGCGTTGATAGAAGTTTTTGACCGAAACTTACTGGGCTCTTTTCTTCTGGTGAGAAAAATTTATTGCTGATATCATCGTTCTATAATGCTTCCTGCTCATCCTTTGATCTCTGGATGATAAGATCAGTCACAAAATCATCATTTGATCGTGCAGGCTAACGTGCTAACCGGATTGGTTAACCTGTCCATTGATACCCTCTTTGTCTCACCATTCACTGCACTTGCTATCTTGGTTGGATATGCTTACATTTTATCTATTGCTGCAGCAGTAGCACATGTTTGTGGTATTCGATTGAAGTTTTGGTAGGGAAGCTTAGTCTAGTATACTCTAATTTCATTCATTCTTTAACCCATCCTCCATTACATGACTCTTCTTATTGTAATAGATCCTGTGTGTCTACATTAGATTCTGAAATCGAGGCATTGGATTAACTTATATTCGCTGTCGCTGAACAATCTTATATTTGTCTCACTCCCTCTCATTCCCTCCATAGAAGAGGGGGAAAAAAGTACCTGTTGATTTAACCGCGATACAGAACACTATATTTCTGCTAACTAGAAATGCTCATTGAGAAGTGTATGGGCGAAACATACTCACATGAGCATGTTACCGCGGCCTAAATTATGTGCTCTAGCTGTGCTGCAACAGCCTAAGCAGGAGAGCATGTGTGACAGGAAGCAGCAGAAAGAGTGAGACCTCAATCCCTTTTTAGCATTCTTTGTGCACAAATATCAAATACTTGGGCAAGAAAAGGAAGCCAAGCTCAAGCCTCATTTGATAAATGGTATTAACGGTCCCGTACGGGTCCGACAGGCTTTTTTTCTTTTATTGAATTGATCCCACCAAAAGGAAGTGCGAATACTAGTGTTAATAATATACTCCCTCCCGTCCTTTATGATACTTTTTGCTTATCAGAGTCATACTATGTGAACTTTGAACAATATTTTAAATTGTAAATTTTCATCATATTGACATGTGAAGTATTGCAACTTAAGTAGTACTTTTTATATAATTTTTGAATATTTAAATTTTAACTTTAAAATGTTAAGTTGATCTAATTTAATTTAGCTTTGAAAATTAGTCAGATTGACTTTCGAAAAGAGCAAAGTCTGACATAAATTAGAATAGAATGGAGAGAGTGATACACAGTTTTAGATTTGAATGCAAATGATACTAGTTCATAATCAAATAGATTTGTGTACGTGTGATATTGCTTGTTCATAATCAAATAGACTTGTACACATGTGATACTACCTGTTCATAATTAATCTAAAAAGTGAGCTCCCCAGCTTCAACATCACAAAGGACATTCTCCAAGGCAAGGAATGGCCTCACAAGAATAATTAGGACTTCATAGTCCACTTCACAATCTAAAATAATAAAGTCTGCGAAAATAATGAATTTATCAACCCAAACCAACATATCTTCAATCACTCCAATGGTCTTTTGATAGTGCGGTCGGTCATTTGAGTTCTAACCTCATTGAAGTAGGTCTTGGTTTCCTCAGAGTTTCAAACATTGAAAAGAGCACCAAATCAATACTAGCTCTCTGGACGCACAAAGCTTTAGCAAAATCTATATTCCCAACCGTGCAACTAGGATCCTCCAATTTGGAAGTCACAAAATGAAAAATAGAACTATCTTGGTTAGTAACTTTGGTAATTTCAAAGTTCATCCACCGCTTCTTGGTTATAAGGTCTTCTATAAATTTGGCATAATCGGACATTTGCTCCAAAACTTTCACCAATGGCACATTAATAGATAAACCCTTCAATATTTTAACGAACTTGTTTGATTTGGTTTCGCCATTTTGCTTAGCTGGCTTTTGAGAGAGAAATTCAAAAATAGCCAGATCTACAACTGGTCATTTCAGAATAGCTCAGTTTCAAAAGTAATCGAAATTTAGCTACTTTTTATGTAAAGATAAATTTGAGCGAAAACGCTATTCAAAATCCGGAAAATACGCCCGTATATTATATGGGAGTTCCAGCATAAGTATGCTTGTATGCGGGAACTCCTGCTATACGGGAGTTCTAGGATAACTATGCTGGAACTCCCGTATAATATGCGGGAGTTCAAGTATAATTATACTGGAACTCCCGCATAATATACTAGAGTTCCAGCAAGTATAAATGTCCAGTATAATATACTGGAGTTTTGAGCACCGGTGCTCCAGTCTCACGTATATTATAAAGGAGTCAGCAAAGTATACCAGTCCAGTATAATATGCTGGAGTTCGTACACAAATGCACCAAACTCCCATATATTATACGGGACCGGTCTCTATTGCAACAAAATAGTAATTATTTTTTATTAACTTGGTGAACGCTGACTATTTTTGATTGGTCAATGCAAAAAATAGTTATACCGTGCTATTTTGATGGCTTTTGAGGATAAGAAAGGGGAGACTTTTGCAAATATGCCTTAGCCTTTTGCATTACCGATTCCAAACCAATAGATACAATGCTCGAAGTGTCCTCCCTTACAGCCGCTTCCAAAAGGAAAAAGAAAACTAAAAGGAATATTAAACTCGTGCTAGAATCTTAGTTTTTGGCAGGTAAAAGAAAATACCACATTGCATATTGTCATGCAATCTGCAAGAAATTCGCAATTCATTATTAGCGTATTGTTAGAATCTTAGTAGGCATTTAGACATAAAATTGTAATTTTGTAAAAAAATAGTATTTGAAATTATGTTTGGACTTGCATTTCACTTTTAAAAAAAAAAGAAATTTTTACATAGTTGCTCCCTTTTTAAAAACTATTCTCGTAAATGATAGTAATCTTTATTTATTCCAAAACTGGCATATTTTTTTTTACCTTTTTAGCACTTTTACATTGGCTCATTAACTAAGGGATTATTCTATATCAATGCACATTTACTACATGTTCTTTTTCCTCTCTCTTCCATATTTTTTTTTTCTCTTTCATAAATAACGCTTACCTAAATATATCAAAGATTCTAAAAAAAGAATATCTAAAAAATAATCTCCTCTTTAATATAAATTTGTCATAATAAATTTAAAAATCATTATGCCATGATTTTCTCTTTCTTTCACTATTTTCTCTCCCTGCCACAAAATTCAATTACTAAATAAAATTATACGCTTTAAACATGAAGCATTCATGACTCATTTTAACACTTTATATAATAGTAATATTATACAATATTTAAACAACTACAATGTGCTCTAAATATATAATATACAATAATATATGTGGTATATTTTATATTATTAAATTTTAATATTTAAAATATATGTCATATATATTTAAGTTTATTGTATTTGTATAATACTCCTATGTGTTTTAAATTGTGTATATTCAACTTAAATATGTATAAAAATGTATATGTAGGGTATAATCAAGACCTATCAAATATATACTCAAAGCATTTTCCACATAAAACACACCAAAATGTAACAAAATTGTTCCAATATTATAACATATATCATAGTTGCAAATTATATGTAAGATATATATCTTAAATCCAAAAAATTAAATTATGTTAGTTAGTATACAATAAATGGTATATTTATTATATGCTTAAGATATAAAATATTTATAATAGAATATGCCATAAATCTTTTTTAACACAAAATTTGCACATATATCCAGTATATTTGTGAAATACTTATCCTATCATTAAGCATTTAAATATTCAAAAATGAAAAAAACACAAACCAAAAGAATATAAACTAAAGAATCTGTTGGGTTGGGGATTAAAGAATAGATGCTTAGGAGATAAATAAGGAACAAATCTTTAAGTTAATAATATTGCAAGATTTTAGGCATGTGATTGGGTTTCAGTTTTGGTTTGGTTATGCTATATAAGAAAATATTTTAGGGCTACTATTGACATACTAAGTTTGCTGCTAGAAATGTGTATTATATTTTTATAAATTGCACAGAAATGTTAAGTTCCCAAAAAAAATGTTCGTTTTACGAGTAAGGAAACAAAAATTTCTGAAGATTTGAAAAAAAAAAAATTCATTTTCAAAATATTTCCAAAAACTTACAAAATTCATGGGCAAACACATTTAAAAAAAAAAAAAACCAAAAAAAGGAAAAAATATCTATGGACAAACAGGTCCTTAGTTTTGCCAAAAGTAACAAAAACATAGGGAGCCTCAGCTAGTTTACCATTTTGCCAAATAACCTTTGCCTTGTTCACTTCTTCCAATTCAAAAGTCGAGCACAACCCTTGAACAGATCTTACAAGATTCTTTGCATATTAAGCATACATTGATAAACTGATAAAGCTTGGTCATTTCAGATCAGACTATAACTGGAGGAACTTTATATGAATAACCAATTTGACAACCACCAAAATGATAACAATTTCTCGTGCGAAATATTTTCCTATTCAAGAATTCAAATAACTGACCATCCATCCAGTCACTATGTAAACACAGAGTCGTCCCACAAGATAACTGGCTCAGAGGAAAATTAAATGTTGAAAGCTGGTAATGTATATCACTTTCTTGCAGTCTCCAAGTTCAAATCCTGAAGGTTAAGCAACAGATCATCGGCACTCAAGTACACCTTGTTCGCTGCATGTGAGATAGTTTGGGCAATCTCTCTTGCTGCTTCGATTTTCCTGAGCGTGATAAATGCCGGATTATTGGCAATCGCTTGACCAATCAGCTGGGCACTCTTAGCCTCACCCTGCAGAACAGTAAACATAGGAATTCAATATTCTGTTACGCAATATTTCCATATCCCCCACCCCCACCCAAAAAAAGATTTTCTTCATTTTAGTTTTCTGTTCTTCCAAACATGTGTTACCTATTTGTTATTGTAATGCAAATAATATTATGCAAAAAGACAATGGCAAGCTTGCGGTATGCATCAAGACATCATCAATCCAGCAACAGATTAATGGAGTGACAACAGATTAATAAACAGGAGATGTGGGTTGCTCTGATGGTAAGCAACCCCCACTTCCAACCGAGAGGCTGTGAGTTCGAGTCTCCCCAAGAGCAAGGTGGGAAGTTCTTGGAGGGAAGGATGCCGGGGGTCTATTTGGAAACAGCCTCTCTACCCCAGGGTAGGGGTAAGGTTTGCGTACACACTACCCTCCCCAGACCCCACTAAGTGGGATTATACTGGGTTGTTGTTGTTGTTGTTGTTGTTGAGATGTGAAGCGGGTAAGTTATATTGACCTGAGCTCTGATAACAGCACTTCGCTTATCTTGCTCAGCTTTTTCCACAACAAACTTTGCTCTCTCAGCTTCTTGAGCAGCAACTTGTTTTGCTTCAATTGCAGCTGTAAATTCCTTTCCGAAAGTCAGGCTTGTTATGGACACATCATCTAGAGCAATGTTGAAGTTGGCTGCCCTCTCTGTCAAGATCTTCCGTATTTCTCTGCTAACGTTCTGCAGAAAGTGCACAATATTGGCAATACTTAGATGGTATCTATTAACAAAAACATTTTTAAAAGTTCACATCTGTTGTAAATAGAAGATTCGCAGTTTACTTTCCCTACTTCAGATAGGGAAGTAGTAATTATGCAATAAGCTTCCAACACAATGGCCTAATCACACTGGAAAAAATAGTACATATGAGAGATGTTGCTAATTATAGAAATTATTTCCACCTAGAGCGACATCAACTAAGTAGTTTTAGCTAAGGGTGTCTAACGGGTGGGCCGGGCCGGGCAGGGAAAAGTTGAAACCATCCGGGTTTCGAACTGGGCCGGTTACAGGTTACCGGGCTTAATGGGTTTGGGTTCATCTAGGTAAAAAAATTAAACTGTAAGGGTAACTGGTCCAAAGGGGCAGGGCTGGTTAATTTTTTTTTTTTTTGTATAACTATTGTAATTTATATTAATATAAAGTAAAAATAAAAAGAATACAATGAAGAAAAAAAAAATTGCACTTATAAATTGCAAGTGCTACATTTGTTTCACAATTCAAACTTACAAATTGAAAGGTTTACATTTAACAAGTAAATTAACGAAAAAGAGTAAATTGAAAGGTTTTGCATTGCCTTATAGCCCGTTTGGCCAAGCTGCAAAAATGAGCTTATTTTGAGAAGTGGTTTTTTTCAAAAATGCTTTTATCAAAAGTACTTTCGGTGAGAAGCAATTTGTGTTTGGCTAATAAGTTTGAAAAGCACTTCTGGGCAACAATTAGTGTTTGGTCAAGCTTTAAAAAACTACTTCTAAGTGTATTTTTCTCAAAAATGCTTTTGGAGATAAGCTACTTTTTTATGCTTCTGATTCTCCTCAAAAGCACTTTTTTTCATTCCCAAAGCTTGGCCAAACACCTCATTAGACTCTCAAAAACCTTAAAAAAAAATTGAAATCTAGCCTTTAAACTGCTCCTGGCCGGTTAACCTGTTCTACGTGGATTTTGGTTGACCAGGTTTGACCGGTCCGGTTAACCGGATGATTTAAAGTGAGCGAACCAACCCCCCTAACCCTAGTAACCCAGACCACCCAGCCCCCTAACACCCCCCCCCCTTCCGGTCCCAGGTCAGCCCGGCCCGTTTGACACTTATAGTTTTAGCATTTTGCACATACCTCTCTCTGGGTGATGAGCTGACTAGCATTGTACTGGGCAACCACAGCTTTCAACGTTTCATGGATAATTGAAGGCAGGACCCTTTCATTGTAGTTTTCACCAAGAGTTCGGTAAACAGTGGGTAGTTCGTCTGGAACTGGACGAGTGAGAACTCTGAGCCCAATTTTCACCTGTGCAATAAATCAGGGAAAAGATCATTATATTAAATCCTATACTTCTAAAAGTCCAAAAACTTTCTGTATTTAAGATTAAGCAAAACCTCAATTATCAGTTTATCACCAACCTTTGTTGTTCATTGTTACAAATGTTTCCCCCTTTTTTCTACCTTATCTAGTTTTGTTTTGTTTTCGTCCTAAGAGATGAGAATAAAACAAGTGTTCAGAAAAAAAAATTACCATCTGAAGGTCACGACTTCCTGAAGTACTCTCCACAAGGTGGGGTCGTGCACGAACATCATAAATGACTGGCCTTTCAAACCAAGGAATCATGAAGTGTGTCCCTTCTGGATAAACCTATTTATAAATCAGTCATGAAAGATCATCAAAAAGGAAACGCAAAAATAAAAAATAAAAAACCAAAAAAAATGCACGCATAGTAAACAAAGGAAAATCATCTCATAGCGTCATACAAAGTGGTAGCCATAAACATCCAACACAAAGCATTTGACTATTTGAGTATATAACATATACATCAAGATAAGATAACAATATCTTTTCATATATATTAAAAAAACAGTATACAAGCAAGTGGCTGCAAAGGCTCCAAAATTCATGTCGCCTAATAAGTTTATTAGCTTGAAATGGATAAAACAGACATACAATTGGAAGTGACTGTTGCTAACAAAAAACCAATTCGAGTAGCACTGAGAAAAAGTCATTTTGGGTCAAAGAACAAATAACAAGAATACCTTCTCTTTAACACCAAGAATACGGTTGAAAACAATGGCACGATGCCCACCCTCAACATTGTAAAGACTGTTGGCAACTCCATATACACCAAGACCAGCAACAATTCCCAATTTGATCAAAGCAGAAGCTGCACCACCACCTGGCATCTTAGGAACCTTAACATTGTTGAGATTCATCTTGCCAATCCTGAAATATACACATCACAGTCATAATTTCCATTAACCAAAAAATAGCAATGGAGCACGCAATCCAACACCGCTCTTGATTGGTCTGCAGGGAATTTTGTTCCCTAACTCCATTTTGGATAAAAGCTGGGGACAAATATCCTTAAAGGTGGAACAATGACCTTTTACCGTAAACAGGTCAATATCAAAACCTTTTGTATGTCATGTACAACACTTTATCTTAGCAGACAAAAGCGGTTTCAGATCTATATTCCAAAAAAAATTCTATAATGACCTAGAGCAACTTTTGACTCTCCTCTACCACTACACACGATTATTTTCTCATGCCAAGGGAATTCAACCGCTTATATATAACCAAAAAAATCATTTTTATCCTCTTTGCGCAGAATAATTTCTCGAAAAAGGGAATCCAGTCAAACCCCCTTCCCTAAGTCCCAAATATTCGACATTTCAATTGCCATTTACCCTTTTCTTCACTTAATATTAAAACTTCGATGTAACAATTTACCCTTTTTTAAGTACACTATGATACAGTCAAGCACTAAAAATTCTTGATAAAGTTGAACTAGCAAACAGAAGGTTCAACTCAATGTCAAATTTCCTACAAACTATGCAGAGGTAAAACCATAAATGTTTAATGCACAGCACAACAGCTTACAAACACTTGAAACAACAACAACGACCCATTAAAATCCCACTAGTGAGGTCTGGATTACAAACACTTGAAACCTAAACCCTAAACATGTAATACTAAGTTATTAATGCACCTGCAACCCCAAAATCCATCAATAACAACTACTACAGTCAAACCTCTCTACAACAATCCTCCTCTGTAACAACACTTCACTATAACGGTCAAGTTTCCTTTGGAACAAATGTTTCACGCTATATTTACAATGTATTTTCCTCATAACAACACTTCATATAGCCGTCAAAAAATGTCAAAACAATAAAGAGGTTTGACTATACTACGTCTTAATCACAAACTAGTTGGGTCAACTATATTAAACCCTTTATATCATTTCTGCTCTATTCGAGCTCAATTTTATTTCAATACACGCAATATAATTTATCATTTAAGATAAATCAAGCATAAAAAATACTATAAAAGAAAATCTGGTGCAAAGGCCGCCCGTTAATTTAAAAGAGCAACAAAAGGGTAAAAATAAAACCCTAATGGAAGAAATACAAACAATAAAAAAGAAACAGCAAATTATAGATACAGAAAATGAAGTTTACCGAAGAAAGAGCAGTTTACCTGATCGAACTGAAGCAGAGGAGAAGAAAAGGGTTTACGAGAACTTGGGGAAGGGGTTTAATGATTTAGGGCTTTAGGATCTTTGGATATTTTTAATATTTATTTTTTGTTTTTGTGTTGACTAGTTTCCATAGTACTCTTTCTTGATTCAAATGGTATGGGCTTTTGATTTTGGGCTATTGTCCTGTAATTGGCCTTTCAAAAGCCCATTATCTCTTGGATTCATTTTTTTTGGGGGGGGGGGGGATTTTTACTTTTGTTATACACTATTTGTAATTTCATTACTCTCCCTAGTCAAGTTTTAATTTATTACATTATCATATACAACTTATCAATTATATTCAAATAAGTTTTAAATGAGTATCCCTTTATATTAGGAATATCAGTTATTTCCTTATCCCTTTATACTTGCCCATTCACACTCTCTCTATCTCTCCTTCTATTTTTTCTCCAAATTTTCTTTATTTGATGTTCTCTATTTTTTTATGCTTTCTTGTTGTATGAGCTTTAATGGAGTTGTATAGAGCTTTAATGGTATTCATCAATGGATTTCAATCGTTTTAACTTAGCAACTTCCTTTTATGTTTCACAATTGATGTTCAAATTGAAATTGTCAATCAATAAATTTTGAAGGTGTTTGACTCTCCACCATTGACAGGCACTAAAAATCTTTGAAGCTTTGAAATCGAATTTGAGTTTTTAAAAACCATTATTTTTTATTTGGATTGGGTGTTGTCGCAAATAATTGGGAATATTGTTTGAAGCTTATATCTCAATTTTGAAGGTATTTTGGTGAAGATTAGACTTGATTTTGGTTGAATTTTAAATTGGAAGAAGAAGAAGAAGAACACATGACATACAATATACTTACGAAATGGTAGTAAAGTTGTATTATAATTGTATATAAATTGTATTCTGTTATAGTTATATATTTTTTATTTATTTGAATATTATATGAAAGTTAAAAAATAGTTGTAGAATGTATGAATTGTTGTATAAAATTTGTATTTAAGTTATCAATACTATCTTTTTACATACAGTTGTTGATTTGTATCAAAATTGTATTAAGAGAAGAAGTTTTGATTGAAATTTTAGAGAAGAAGAAGCACACACATAGAAAAATATATACAAAAATATACAAAATACATATTGTATAAAATTTGTATAAATTTTTTATTTAAGAAGAAGAATAACACATGATATACAATATACTTACGAAATTGTAGTAAAGTTGTATTATAATTGTATGTAAATTGTACTCTATTGTAATTATATATATTTTTTATTTGAATATTTTATGAAAGTTGAAAAATATTTGTATAAAGTATGGATCGTTGTATAAAATTTATATTTAATTTATCAATACTATCTTTTTACATAAAGTTATTGATATGTATCAAATTGTATTAAGAGAGTAAGTTTTAGAGAGGAAGAAGCATACACCACAGACAAATATATACAAATCAGATATAAAAAATATACATGTAACGACCCGGCTGGTCGTTTCATGAGTTAACGCTCTGTTCCTCATTTCTGCTTCTTTATATCTTGTTCAGTTGTATTATGTGATATCGGATTGGTTGGTTCGGGTTCATGATGGTTTGGTAGAGTAATGAGACACTTAGTCACTTAAGTTGGTCTTTTAGTTGGAAAAGTTGTGAACAAATGATCTCAGAATTTGGTTTTTATGATTTGGATAGCTTCGTGAGGTGATTTGGAACTTAGGGGAGTAATCGGAATGTGGTTTGGACGTCCGGAGTAGATTTAGGCTTGAGTTGGCAAAAATGAAATTTTGGCATTTTTCGATTGGTAATAGAGATTTTGATATAGGGGTCAAAATGAAATTATAGAAATTAGAGTAGGTCCATTGTATCATTTAGGACGTGTGTGTAAAATTTCAGGCCATTCAAACGAGGTTTGATAGACTTTTTTGATTAAAAGCATAATTCAGAAGTTTTTATAGTTCTTAAGCTTGCATCTGCGGTTGACTCGATGTTTCAATGTTGTGTTAGGCGTTTCGAAGATTGGTATAAGTTTGGATAGTGGAATATAACTTGTTCGTGCTTTTGGTTGAGGTGCTGGGGGCTTCGGGGTAATTTCTAATAGTTGACGGGAAGTTTGGAGCTGGAAATATGCAGCCGAAGCTGCTGAAGTTCTGTCATAACCGCACCTATGACTTGGGGACCGCAGGTGCGGGCACACAGAAGTGCCAAGGGGGACGTAGATGCGGAAATGGGCATAAGAAGCTGGAACCGCAGATGCGCGTGTTGGAGCACACCTGCAATGACGCAAGTGCGGGGTTTTGATCACACGTGCGGTCCTTGAGCGAATAAGTGGATTCCGCGTATGCACATCTGGGACCGCAGGTGCGGATCCTTAGGTGTGAGATTTCTACTACAGAAGCAGTTTAGCTGGGGCAGAACATATATATTTGGCCCTTCGCGATTTTGAGTGATTTTTTCACCATGTTTCATTCAGGAGAAAACTTGGGAGAGAAAATTGAAGAGGATTTCGTGGAGGTAATGTTTTTGGACCCTAAAATTATTTCTATGATGAGTCTTAACATTGTAAGCATGAAATCTATGAAAAATTAGTTGCAAAATTGGAGGTTTAGGGCTTGGGCATAGGAGACCTAAAATTTGGGATTTGAGGGGTCGTTTGTGGTTGGATTTTGATAAATTTAGTATGTATGAACTCGTAGGAGGAGAAGGATTCTATTGATATTATTTTTATCGGATTCCAAGATGTGGACCCGGGGGTTGGGTTTTGTCAATTTCTAAATTTTTGGTATAAATTGGTTATTATTGAGTGGGGTTTGTTTCTTTAGCTTATGTTGATGAGTATATTCTGGTTTTGGATAGATTTGGAGAATTTGGAGGCCGATATGAGAGGAAAGGGCATCGCGGGCTAGAATTTGGACCGGATTGAGGTACGTAATGATTGTAAATGTTGTCCTAAGGGTATAAAGCCCCGGATTTCACATCTTTGTGTTATGTTGAGGTGACACACACACTAGATGACGAGCGTGGGGTCATGCACCATTGGGGATTGTGACTTGGTCCGTCCCGTACGATTGTTAAGTTGCATATTTGATTGAACACTATTTAATATTATTGTGTTTTGGAAAAATATTACTATGTTTGGGGCTAAATGTCATGTCTGGGCCGTATGCCGATTGTTTGGACCCTTGGGGCTTTTATTACTGTTTTCCTTATTGTTTTCGGTTTGATATTTACACTCATGTCATGTCATGTTCTTACTATTTTCATAACTCAGTTAAATTCACTCCTTATGATTTCATAAATGATATTTTTCCAGATTAACAGAATTTCTTATCCGGATTTCTAGTTTGCGGACTGTAACAGAGTCAAACTTTCTTCGGTTCGGGATTAAACGAGTGACTTGGGACACCATTATATTCTCAAGTGGCGACTCTGAAAAACTTAAATAACTAATCCCGTTCCGACTGTCTTAAATTGGAAAAAACTCATTTACGCCCTTGCGGGTATACTAGTGTAAAAAAGGAGGTGTGACAGTGGGTGAAGTTAGTTCTCTACGATTGCAGTTTGAGCTATGCGATCACATAGTGTATTGGACCAGGGGTCCCAGTGGAGTCTTTGTGTTGTGCGATCGCGGGGCATGTGTTGCGATCGCATAGGCCATTTTGAGTGGCTGAAAATATTGTTCTATCCGATCGCAGGTAAGGTTATGCGATCGCATACTTTAATTTAAAGGATGTGCAGATCAGTTTAATAACATTTCAGACGCGAGGGTTTCTTATTTCTTTCATTGTTCGGTACGTTTTAAAGCTAGGAGACAAGAGATTAAGAGACGTTCACCTAGTTTTCGATTGGAGGTAAGTTTTATGGACTAATTACGTGATTTTATCGTAGAATCTTCATCTATATCACTAAAAATTGGAGGAATTAAGGTGTAAAATGTGATTTTGCTTGAAGCCTAAGAAAAATTGTAAATCGATGACTTGAAGGGGCAAACGAACTCCAATTTTGATAAATTTTGCATGTATGGACTCGTGGCGAGACGAGGATTCTGAAAATATAGATTTTATAATTTTTAGAGAAGCGGGACAGGGGCTCGGGTTTTGGCAACTTCATTTTTTTGGGTGTAATTCGAGTTATTTCGATTGGGTTATGTTCCTGTAGCCTATTTTGATGTATTCCTATTGGTTTTGATCAGATTCGGCACCCGTGGAGGTTGATTCTCGAGAGAAAGGCAATGCGAACTAGTTTTGAGCCGGTTCGAGGTGAGTAATGGGTGTGGATCATGACCCGAGGGTTTGAAACCCCGCTATATCACTATGTGATGTTGTATTGAGGTGAGACACGTACTCTACTGTGAGTGTGGGGTCGATTGTTATTAGGGACTATGGCTTAGTCTGATTGTGTAGTATTATGCTGTGTTGTTTGCTATAAATGAGCCAGTAAATCTCCTACTTGGATGGTTGTGGATATCTTTAGGCTGTAAGCTGGTTATTTGGATCCCGTGAGGATCGTTATCATTGCTTCTATGATTATAGCATGTTATCCTGATATCAGTCCTGAGCTAAACACTGTCTAAAATCATTTTCCAAATTCTGGTATTTTTGAACAATGATTTCTATTATCACTGATAAAAAGGATTTCAAAAATGATAAATTATTGTGCCTGTGAGGCTTGCATTGCATGTAGCTGGACTGGCAGTAGATCGGGCTACGCACCGCAGCATATCACTGATATTGCGCTTGGGCAGTAGGAGCCCCTATAGAGTCCGAACCCCCACAGTGAGCGCGGGTACCCAAACGGATCGGGCTACGCACCGTAGTGGTTATGTTCATGCATCTGCATAGTATTTAGAGATATCTGTTGTACTGCTTTAGCTGTCATTGCATTATCTGAGACTTATACTATTAAAAATGATAAAAGAGGTCTTATATAGCTTTGCTGAGTGGTTTAATGGGTATTCTCACCTTCAATGTCTTTATCTGTGCTTATTACCTCTAAGTTGGAAGTACTCACTCTACTCCCTACACCTTGTGTGCATATCCAGGTTTATGACAGCAGGGCTGACTTCCCAGCTGCTTCAGAGATCTCATTGGGCTGTCGAGGTTACTATTTGGCGTCCGCAGGACCCGACTTTCCTTGTTACCCCTTTTCTTTCTTTGACTTTTTTCGCATTTGTTAGACGCTTGGTGTATTCGATTGAGATGACTCGACCCGTCGTCTCATGAGTTACTACCCCGATCTTCCCATTTTCTGCCTTCTTATGTTTTATTTTCGGTATTGGGCGTGTTAGAATTGATTTAACTCAGGTATGTTAAGGCTATCTCATCTTTTCTTTTGTTGTGATCCATACGATACAAACGAAATGAGCAAATGCACAACTTTCATAAATAACTTTATTCATAAAAGTATTGGAAATGCCTATGTTCTTGAAATCTCGTCTTATTATTCTATCATGTATTAATGGGTCTCGGAAAATATGTAAATGATAAAGTTTATTTTATGATATTAATCAATGGCATAGTGGTCTTATGACACACTGAAAGATTTTATTGACGTATCATGCATTGTATTTCATTTACATTGAACCGTGACCAGATGGCGTTATATACGCTTATATATGTATAATATACGTATATGGGATATGTGAAAATATTACAGTATTATATACGCACCACCACCTATCAGCTAGTATACATTGATCATTTGCACACAGTAGCTAAGATGAAATGATGGGATGCCCTCAAAGGCTTGATGATGCTATAAACACATATACCCATGCATGGTATGACTTTTGTACGCATATGCATGACATTCCAAATATTAAAAAGATTCATAAAGTTGTTTAGACTTACATGTCGAGTCTTTTACTCCATGTTTTTCTTATGTCTATTATGCAATCATTTTCATTTCTTACATACTCGGTACATTATTTGTACTAACCTCCCTTCTGCCTGGGGACCCTGTGTTTCATGCATGTAGGTCCCTATAGACAGGTCAAGAGCCCTCCAAGTAGGCTATCAGCTCAGTGGAAGATATTGGTGTGCCCCATTTGCTTCGGAGTTGCTTGTTTGGTTAGTATGATTTAGACGCTTTTTGTTTGGTATAGCATGACTCTATCCCGACCTTCATGAAAATTATGTATTCTTAGAGGCTCGTTGACATATGTCATGTATGTAAAATATCGTATGCATTTGTCGGCCTATGTTTAGTGTATGAGTTGTTATTTTGGTCTTATAGACCCGTATGTCTTACGTATAAGTTGGTATCACATGTTGTATCAATTTATCTCATGGCAATCTTGCAGCTCAGTTATCTATGATAGTATGACATGAAAAGATATGTTATGTTAGTACTCGATTGAGTAAGGTACCGGGTGCCCGTCACGTTGCATCCGTTTGGGTCGTGATAAAAGTGATATCAGAGCAGTTCCGTCCTAGGAAGTCTACAAGCTGTGTCTAGGAGAGTCTTGTTTATAGGTGTGTCGTGTATCACACTTATAAGCAGGAGGCTATGGGGCACTTAGGAATGTCATTCTTTCTTCCTACTTTAGATTGTATGGTAGAGCTCAATTGTAAGAACTCAATTTCCTAAACGCTATCTTACTTATAGAACGACAATACATACATGTAGAAAGATAGTTGGTAAGAGATATAGCTGTGGAAGAGTTGAGTTAGAGGAACTCAATTTTTGCATCATGCTTATGATGGATGAATATGAGGTATTTATCAAATCATGCGTATATTAAGATGTTTAAGCTTCTTGATGAGGATCCCTAATGCAAGAATGCCTATCCACTTTTACGGTAAAAAAGAATAAGGAGGGAGACACAAGTTTCACCAAGTAAAAGAATCAAGGTAAAGAAGGGTACGAGGCACCCAATTAATAATGATTAATAGTATTACAGTTCTGGCAGAAAAAATAAGCATTGTGAGTTACCCTTAATAGTAATAGAGGTATGTATAATTGGCCATATACATCTCAGTTATACCCTATTGGGTGCTAACAGGTGTAGATTAAGAAAAGGACATGATATCAGGATCCGATTGGGGTTTGAGCAACTCAAAATGGTGAATTGTTTGTTTGTGTTACTTGAAATTTCCAAAGGATATTGCAAATGTGTTAATAGATCTCCTTGTGAGACACCCAGATGACGCACTCTAAAATAGTAAAGGGATAAATATGAGTACTATAAAAATAGACACTTGAAGCCTTAAAGGGATAAATATTACCTTAGTGTCACTCGTGTCCCTAGCAGTGCGAGAACATTAAGCAACCCGAAGAGCCACTAGATGGAGAAAAAGTGAGCTAAAAGCAAAAGAATGTCTTGTTCGAGTTTTCAGAATAAAGTGATAGGCATAAATATTAGCGGGAAATAAGAAAAGAGTTAATAAAGTATTATGAGTAAGATACGATACATGGATGACAACGGTAGATCAAAAAATGACAATATTATAGATCTATAGTCAAGTGAATGAAGAAACAAGAGGTGACAAGCCCTAGAATAACAAACAGTATAGGCCATGCAATCATGTCCTCATTTTGAGAAATAAGTTTGCAACTCTAACGCGATTACCAGAAGGAAAAGCTAGACCCTCAAAGTAGTAGAAATCAATATCGGCTGGTCAACAAGATAAACTAAACGTGAACTAAGGACTGCGTGATATGATAATAGTCAGCATCATGAGAATTTTAGAGATTACGTTCCGGCGATAATAGAATGGACGACAAAACAATACCCTTTAAAGGTCATTCAAGAAGACGCTTCCTTAAAGCAAGCAATATGAGCAAAGTTAATCTTAAGGGACAATGTACGCCAGTTGCACTAAGTGGCATCCTCGCGAGTAAAGAATTTTGTTATCCATGGTACAAAAAGCATTACCACAGGCGAGTAAGGATAATCGATGATGTGAAAAGGCCAAAGATAAAGAGGTAAAACATTTGTTGTCACGACCCCAAATCCGATCGTGATGGCACCCAGCACACTGCTAGGCCAGCCCGACCAATTAACAACAATTTACGGAGCTATGAGCTCACATTAACCCATTTAAGGATAACAAGTTAAAAGACAACGGTGATAGATATATCAAAACAGGGAACTAAGCCCAAACACATACCAACTCCCATAGACCGAAGGGTCAAGAGTCATGAGCCTCTACGGAATATACATGTGTAGATAGTGAATATAACTGTGCACAAGTGTGGGATGATCTGAACAAAATATAGACAAACTGGAGAATCAGGTCCTGCGAACGCTGGCAGCTACCTCGACTGTCCAAAAGCACTCTCGAGCCGCAATGGAATCAGCTCTGCTGTAATGTACCTGGATCTGCACACAAGGTGCAGAGAGTCGGGTGTGAGTACTTCCAACTCGGCGGTAATAAAAGTAAATAATGCTGAAGGGAAGAAAACCACGCATGGCACTATCTCTTGCTACACAATACAGAACTATCATTAAACTTCAAAACACTATCATTTTATTCCTTTTCAGCATATGTGAGTAGATTATTTAGAAATCTAAATTTTTAGCTACTTTCTTTCATTATAACATACCAATACCTGGAGAATCTCAAGCAGTGCAAGTCAGCACTCAAATCAGCCTCTCGGGCTCAGCACTCCTTAACAATTTATACCAGGAGGTCTGGTCAATAAAGCAACAAATGCACATGTTCCAATAAAGTATGAGTGCTAAAATGTTATGCCACGTAGTACACGTAAACCAATGTATGTATGCCATGCAATGCATATGACCGCTACGGCGTGTAGCCCGATCCTTTTGGGTACCCGTGCTCACTGGGGGTGTCCAGACTCCGGAGGGGCTTCTATAGCCCAAGCACAATATTAATATCACACCTGCTGCGGCGCGCAGCCCGATCCATATACCACTGCGGCGTGCGGTCCGATCCATGCATGTGTATGCATATGCTCATATGAATGTCATGCCCTAACATATGGCCCTCGGCCCCAATCAGTTTAACAGATAATCAAGAAAACCCTACGGGCAACAATATCACATTAGCTCACAGCAAAAATGTTATTAAGACCTTGTTCAAGTTTTTCATAACCTTATAAAAATGCTGAATAGCAAATATTTCATTTTAAACCTTAAATTTAGAATAAAATATGCACAGTGTTATCAAAACAGTGAGGACTCAAATAATTGGCACGAAGCCCAAACATGATAATTAGTCTAATTCACTTCAACAATTAGGTATTATTATTTATTACGCGGGACGGACCAAGTCACAATCCCCAATGGTGCTCTACCCCACGCCCGTCATCCGGCGTGCAAGTCACCTCAACACAGCACTAAGATGTGCAAGTCCGGGGTTTACTAACCCTCAGGACATCATTTACAAGAATTACCCACCTTGAACCGACGAAAGCTCATGCCCGCGACGCCTTAGCTCCTCGAACCGGCATCCACGCACGTCAAAACTAGCACAAATCAGCACAAATATATCAAAATAGGCTAATGGAACATAACCCAATCGAAAGAACTCGAAAAATATCAAAAATCACGAAATTGGCAAAACCCGAGCCCCGAGCCCACATCTCGAAAAATTTTGAAACTCATATTTCCAGAACCCTCGTCTCGCCACGAGTCCGTACATATACCAAAATCGGAGTTCGATTGGCCTTTCAAAAACCAAATTTTCGTTTTCAATATCTAGGCCACAATCCTTCACAATTTCTACCCAAATTCATGAAGATTGATGTTAATTCTACCATAAAATGATGTTTTTGAGTCAAGAAACTTACCTCCGGTGAATACCCGATGATTTCCCAGCGTTTTCCCGTGATTTCTTCTCTCTAGGGCTCAAAAATGGTGTTTTGGGGTGTATGAACCCGTAAGCCTCTGTTCTGCAAATTTAATTTCACTGCCAGACAAAATCCTTCTATGCGATCGCAATGGCCCTATGCGATCGCATAGAGTTAAATTTTCCTGCCAATTTCCCCTTCTATGCGATCGCAATGCACCTCCGCGATCGCATAGCACAATCTTCCGGATCTCCCCTTTTCTTCTCTGCGATCGCAGCACTGGATATGCGATCGCAATGTGCAGTCTGACAAACCTATGCGATCGTACCCCTTGCTATGCGATCGCATAGCACATTTTCCACACCCCTCCAGGCTCTTCTATGCGATCGCAATGACTCTATGCGATCGCATAGAGCAATCACTGTCTGCAATTTTCTGCAGCAACTTCAAAATCAAAACTTGCCCGTTAGGCATCCAAAATGATCCCGAGACCTCCGGGACCTCAACCAAAGCCACCAATACATCACATTACCTCATTCAAACTTGCTCGTAACATAAAAACACCATCGTAAACATCAAAATCACCCATTACACACGGATTCAAGTCTAAGTTTATTCAAAACTTTCGAAACTAACATTCGATCAAAAACCCGACCAAACGACGTCCGAATGACCTGAAAATTTGCAGGCATATCCAAAATCACCTAACCGAGCTACTGCAACTGTCGGAATTCCATTCCGACTCCCGGATCAAAATCTCACCTACCGTTCGGATTTCGCCAAAATTCAACCTTAGCCAATTCAAGCCTAAAACTACACCGGACCTCCAAATTCAATTCTGATTGCTCTCCTAAGTCATAAATGATCCCCCAAAACTAGTCAAATCATCAGAATCTGATTCCGAGCACTCTAACTCAATAGTCAACTCTAGGTTGACTTTCCATATTCAAACTTCCTTCAAATATGCTATTTGCTTCATTTTCAATTCAATTCATTCCTAACTCATCCGATAGGTTCTAACACCGATATAAAAGCATAAGATATGTAAATGCAACATAACGGGGTGGTAATTTCCGTAACGATGGGCCGGGTCGTTACATTCTCTCCAACTTAAACAAACGCTCGTCCTCGAGCGGACTCAGAGTTGTACTAGAAGCCACCCAATAGCCGAATGACCTTACCAAGCATATATCCGGGTGATCATACGTCACCCTATCTTACATAAGTCCGAAAACACCACATAGTCAAAATTTCACAGACCATCTGAACCATAAATCACATTGTACTTTCTGAAATCATATGCCAAATGCTAATCCCATGCCTATACTCGGGATACACACGATCCAACTGTAATAGTCCATACTCGCCACCTCGGTGAGATAATATGATGTGTCAAACAACCCAATCACTCGGAACAATAATCCCTAATCACAACAATTTCTCACGATAACCAAATACCAACTGAAAAACCTTTTTCATTAGATAGAGTCTTATTCCAACACCTTCATATCCTGCCAACGGCAACCGCACACGCGATATATCGAACCCATCTCTCAAGTCAACCATTCATGAATCCATTTCCCTTTTAATTGATACTACAACAAAATTCGGAGCCAAATCTTGGTATTGCCTTTCTAACTAGCTCAAATCACATATACTCACACTCATTATTGGCTTCGACGATCATTTCGATTATAACACGCCGCACTAGTGATATGACACCTCAGCACCGGCCTAAGCCACGATGAGCACAACATGAGCTCCAATAGAAACATCTAAACATACTCAAATTATGATAACTGACTCCAACAACCAGGGCTGTAATTCAATTCCTTTGTACCATCATAATATATAACCGAGATCCCATCTCACATCATAGGAATGGAGTGCACGACTCATTCTTGAAAGGTCATCACATCATGTGGCCTTGCCACGATTCGTGATTCTACCCCAACATTATTACTCCTGAAACACCTCAAGCCACTAAGCTCTAAACGGTTAGCCACGCACAGATCTAGGTCTTGAACCCAAGCAATCAATCTCACTCACGGTGAAACAATTAATGTATGCTATTAAATCCTGAAAGGACACAACCGATGTGCCATTCGCCAAGCGATACTCAAAACGGTCTTTTCCTCAGAAGCGAGGAAGTATCGTATACCAGGTAGCATACAACTAACTATATTTTCACAATATTCTGTTGCGGCGTGCAACCGGCTCAAATGACATACCCGTGGCGGCGTGCCACCCGATCTAGATACCATACCTGTGGCGGCGTGCCACCCGATCCAAGTAACCCTCGTCAAATAAATACGCGTCGAGTCAAGTTGCTCATCATAATAAACATATATAGCCTCAAGTTTGGCCACAAGAAACGCATCCGACAAAGTTCCTCAATACCAGAACTAATCAATGGTAGATACTTCTACACTAACATCCGCCACTAAGGTCCAACTGACAAAGCAATGCCTACCAGCCGTCCGATGGTCCTGTGTACAACTACTCTGTTGGAGCATACTCTGATGTTCTCTGCTACGCAATTTGTGCCATTTTCCGACATCGTCCATATCACATTTGTCTAGACGACCTGTCTTTTGTCAACCAGTCTGAAATAAGGTATCATAACCCAAATCCATCATATCAAGCTAAGAGAGAGCCACTAGGGCTTCCGATTTCCAATAATCACAAAACGGTGTCGATACACGCGATATACAACCACTGCATAGGCGGATTACGAGGACTTCTAGTCTCCAACACATATATAACACATGAATCGCTATACCTGGTTCCACACTCCACCGTACGAATACATAACACACATCAAGCGTCCATTCATACCACGACGGCCATTCAGAAATTTCACTATGCCATCAACGATTCAGTTATTATAGTCGATCCAACAAGAGAATACCACCATATAACTGGATATCATCATTTTACATTACCTTGTCCTTTTTGGATCATATTCCCTGCCAAGTTAATAGAATAGCAGTATCATTTTCTTAAATTATCAGAAAGATCGATTCTTAATTCACCTGCAGCTGTCCGCGCTGCTCAATAATTTTATTGACTTCCCATATATTATGAACTGATCTCAAAACCTAGAATAGACCATTATCAACTTTTCCTTAACACATCGCATATACAATACCATACTAAAATAACATGAAAATTCTTATCCCTTTCCTACGCCGCAAACATTGACGCACTCAACTGGTCAAGGACTTTTATGATCCCATATAGAGAAAACTCATTACACATTCCAAGCTTTGCATACCAACAGGAAAAATACACTCATTTTTCAAACCACATTAAAACACATCATAAACTTTTTCTCCCAATCACATTGCATAAATTAAAACTGCCAGGACTGAGTCCTTATACCCATATTATACCCATATCGGGTTACACGACTGCCAGCACTCAAGAGCTTTGCTGCAATGCCTGCAAGACTCATTACTTCAACCACATACCAGTAATCAATCGTATTCATTTTTATACCATTCTGGTTTATTAACAAGTTGTTCCATTTACCCAGTTTCCTTTCTGATTCATCTTTAATTTAATATTAGTCTTTACTGTAGTACGACAATTCCTCAACCCTTTTTACCTCACAAGACTCGTACACAAGACCACACGGTCTAAGACCCATAGGCCACTGAATACTCTCTCAATGTTTCCCAGAAGTACCACATTCTACCACACTTTATTTTGATGAACTTCCCGCGATTTTTAAATTGTCATCATTACTTCCCAATACGATACCTAGAATCCCATCATTCACATGATATAACACAAGTCTTGATTTTTCTCTAACGAAACCGCCATCTTTAGCCACATACACAAAACTTAAGGCACCTGACTGTTACAAGCAAAATCTTGAACACTGCAAAACCATTCTCGGGCATCATTCACCCTTATTCAGCTGTAATTCAACTGTCCTATTGAGTAGAACCACTCATGTTTTGTTAGAACTCTGACATCGCAGAACATGATTACTTACAGATACAATCAACTATCTTTCTTTTCTATACGGTGAATATTCTTTACCAACATAAGTTCACAACATCCTAGTATTTCTTCACATCTACGAAGCACTATAACTTTTATTAGAATTTTCCCAACATACTTAGAGACAAAGCCAACACAGCACACAACAGTGCAATCAGTTAACCAACAACAACCTCCCCAACTTGGCACGGAGCCATACATCAAGGCACTTCTAGCTACTCATACCATTCCTACTCAAATGATGCCACAAAGTTCTAGTTAGATTAAACTCAAGTCATTTTCAAGCTTCGGCGGAGATTCGAATCATCAGAAATATTAACTCTTTTGCAATTCTTGCATTCATTCACACACAACAGTTACGCCCCCCTCTTTAGGTGACAAAAATCTTTTCTCAATCCCGAATTTTCCAAAAATTTCGGCAGAGTTTCCTTTGTAAATTGGCCTATCCACCTGCCAGAGAATCACCAAACCATTCTAACAATACTTCCACAACTCAATAAGATATCACAATGTATTTCAACAACATTAAGTCTCAATACTATACGAATCATATTATCATAATTTATACTTGAACCTGCGATGTACCTGCTCGAATCATAACACATATCAAAATCACTTTAGTCTTCCTGAGTTTAAACTCGTTCCACTACACATAAGGCACTTTACCATCCAATTACAAGATATGATAATTATTTCTCACGCCCATAGCTAGGGCTACATATCAAATCACAATAAGAACTGAATACCTTACAGCTCTCCCATTATCAAACTGCCATTTGCACAATAAGGATCAGTACCGATCGTATGAACTTCATAATACCGGCTCGCGGAATTAGTACCTTGGTGCTCAAGCAAATAGACAATGATCTGGCCTCGAGTCCTCCCGACTGGCCCAACATGAACTCACGGAGATTATATCTCGCCCCTCGATCGGGGAATTGCAAGCCATAAGTCAATTATATTACTGAGCGCTCGATGCGTACACAGACGTGCGGAAAGAATTTCAAAATTATATCTCAAGCTGAATCAAGTACGCACGATAAGAATTCCAAGAAATGTGAAATGTTTCCTAAAGGTTCGCAGCCTCCCGAGGATAAGTACAGGCGTCCCCGTACCGATCCACAAGACTCTACTAACCGGCTCAAGACTCATGAGGCCTAGTTAAACCTAGGCTTTGATACCAACTTGTCACGACCCCAAATCCGATCGTGATGGCACCCAGCACACTGCTAGGCCAGCCCGACCAATTAACAACAATTTACGGAGCTATGAGCTCGCATTAACCCATTTAAGGATAACAAGTTAAAAGACAACGGTGATAGATATATCAAAACAGGGAACTAAGCCCAAACACATACCAACTCCCATAGACCGAAGGGTCAAGAGTCATGAGCCTCTACGGAATATACATGTGTAGATAGTGAATATATCTGTGCACAAGTGTGGGATGATCTGAACAAAATACAGACAAACTGGAGAATCAGGTCCTGCGAACGCTGGCAGCTACCTCGACTGTCCAAAAGCACTCCCGAGCCGCAATGGAATCGGCTCTGCTGTAATGTACCTGGATCTGCACACAAGGTGCAGGGAGTCGGGTGTGAGTACTTCCAACTCGGCGGTAATAAAAGTAAATAATGTTGAAGGGAAGAAAACCACGCATGGCACTATCTCTTGCTATACAATACAGAACTATCATTAAACTTCAAAACACTATCATTTTATTCCTTTTCAGCATATGTGAGTAGATTATTTAGAAATCCAAAGTGTTAGCTACTTTCTTTCATTATAACATACCAATACCTGGGAGAATCTCAAGCAGTGCAAGTCGACACTCAAATCAGCCTCTCGGGCTCAGCACTCCTTAACAATTTATACCAGGAGATCTGGTCAATAAAGCAACAAATGCACATGTTCCAGTAAAGTATGAGTGCTAAAATGTTATGCCACGTAGTACACGTAAACCAATGTATGTATGCCATGCAATGCATATGACCGCTACGGCCTGTAGCCCAATCCTTTTGGGTACCCGTGCTCACTGTGGGGGTTCAGACTCCGGAGGGGCTCCTACAGCCCAAGCACAATAATAATATCACACCTGCTGCGGCGCGCGGCCCGATCCATATACCACTGCGGCGTGCAGTCCGATCCATGCATGTGTATGCATATGCTCATATGAATGTCATGCCCTAACATATGGCCCTCGGCCCCAATCAGTTTAACAGATAATCAAGAAAACCCTACGGGCAACAATATCACATTAGCTCACAACAAAAATGTTATTAAGACCTTGTTCAAGTTTTTCATAACCTTATAAAAATGCTGAATAGCAAATATTCCATTTTAAACCTTAAATTTAGAATAAAATATGCACAATGTTATCAAAACAGTGAGGACTCAAATAATTGGCACGAAGCCCAAACATGATAATTAGTCTAATTCACTTCAACAATTAGGTATTATTATTTATTACGCGGGACGGACCAAGTCACAATCCCCAATGGTGCTCTACCCCACGCCCGTCATCCGGCGTGCAAGTCACCTCAACACAGCACTAAGATGTGCAAGTCCGGGGTTTACTAACCCTCGGGACATCATTTACAAGAATTACCCACCTTGAACCGACGAAAGCTCATGCCCGCGACGCCTTATCTCCTCGAACCGGCATCCACGCACGTCAAAACTAGCACAAATCAGCACAAATATATCAAAATAGGCTAATGGAACATAACACAATCGAAAGAACTCGAAAAATATCAAAAATCACGAAATTGGCAAAACCCGAGCCCTGGGCCCACATCTCGAAAAATTTTGAAACTCATATTTCCAGAACCCTCATCTCGCCACGAGTCCGTACATATAAAATTTACCAAAATCGGAGTTCGATTGGCCTTTCAAAACCCAAATTTTCGTTTTTAATATCTAGGCCACAATCCTTCACAATTTCTACCCAAATTCATGAAGATTGATGTTAATTCTATCATAAAATGATGTTTTTGAGTTAAGAAACTTACCTCCGGTGAATACCCGATGATTTCTCAGCGTTTTCCCGTGATTTCTTCTCTCTAGGGCTCAAAAATGGTGTTTTGGGGTGTATGAACCCGTAAGCCTCTGTTCTGCAAATTTAATTTCACTGCCAGACAAAATCCTTCTATGCGATCGCAATGGCCCTATGCGATCGCATAGAGTTAAATTTTCCTGCCAATTTCCCCTTCTATGCGATCGCAATGCACCTCCGCGATCGCATAGCACAATCTTCCGGATCTCCCCTTTTCTTCTCTGCGATCGCAGCACTGGATATGCGATCGCAATGTGCAGTCTGACAAACCTATGCGACCGCACCCCTTGCTATACGATCGCATAGCACATTTTCCACACCCCTCCAGGCTCTTCTATGCGATCGCAATGACTCTATGCGATCGCATAGAGCAATCACTGTCTGCAATTTTCTGCAGCAACTTCAAAATCAAAACTTGCCCGTTAGGCATCCAAAATGATCCCGAGACCCCCGGGACCTCAACCAAAGTCACCAATACATCACATTACCTCATTCAAACTTGCTCGTAACATAAAAACACCATCGTAAACATCAAAATCACTCATTACACACGGATTCAAGTCTAAGTTTATTCAAAACTTTCGAAACTAACATTCGATCAAAAACCCGACCAAACGACGTCCGAATGACCTGAAAATTTGCAGGCATATCCAAAATCACCTAACGGAGCTACTGCAACTGTCGGAATTCCATTCCGACTCCCGGATCAAAATCTCACCTACCGTTCGGATTTCGCCAAAATTCAACCTTAGCCAATTCAAGCCTAAAACTACACCGGACCTCCAAATTCAATTCTGATTGCTCTCCTAAGTCATAAATGATCCCCCGAAACTAGTCGAATCATCAGAATCTGATTCCGAGCACTCTAACTCAATAGTCAACTCTAGGTTGACTTTCCATATTCAAACTTCCTTCAAATATGCTATTTGCTTCATTTTCAATTCAATTCATTCCTAACTCATCCGATAGGTTCTAACACTGATGTAAAAGCATAAGATATGTAAATGCAACATAACGGGGTGGTAATTTCCGTAACTACGGGCCGGGTCGTTACATTTGTAGATAGATCGTGATAGCTCTAGTTCTTAGTACTCCCCTAAAATGGGGAATATAAAGTGATATGACGTTAGTTCAGAATTAAGTGGTTCTAGTAACTATGGAATAATAAAAGATGAATGCGATAAGAATGAGAAAGGGATATGATTGCACCTATTCAAATCCTAAAGATATGATACTATTTCATAACATTATGCAAGCACGGCGTCAAAGAAAGGAAGTAAGGATTCCTACCTGAGATCTTATTGATAAATAAGGAGACAGTGCGAGACGTAAGACAAATGGAATAATCCAAGAGGGATTACGCAAAATATAGATATGAGAATGGATCAACTAGCATTTAGTAGTTGATTTAGGAAGAGTCTAGTTATGGTTAGACAAGAGGTTACAGATAAATCAACTGATCATGCAAGATAAGCATAGTAAACCCCAACATAGGGAATTCAGTCTTGCGAGGAAGACAGTCAAAACTTCAGTTCAGAAATAACTATACGAGCACATGAACATGGAGGTAAGTAATTAAGGATAATTATAGGTGAGTACGAACATCAAAATTTTTATTGGGTATACGATGTGATTGCAGCTTTACAAGAGTCAAAGGGTCTTCCCTAAGTGCTACAATGAAAGACTAGCTAAGGAAATAAGGAATACGGCTTCAACCTAAATATAGTAACTTGAAGAAGAATTGGTCTTGTGATGGCAGTCTCACTAAAATATTGTATGTACTCCATAATAAAGTGGCCCCCACCGGGGCTAATGAACGGAAAGTAAAATCAAAAGTAATATTCAAGATTATATGAGTTGCACGAATACTCCGGCATGCATGGGAACTAAGATAAGCTAAGTATGGACGCAACACGGAGCAAAAAAACCAGAAAAAGTAATAGCTTACATTTAAAGAATGCTGAGAAGGAACTAAAAGATTTATTCCATCAATAATCCAGAGTTAGTCACGTTATGAATACACTTAAGATTCCAGAGTATTATCCATGCAGCATATATGTTGACAATCATACAGCAGCAGAAGACTCCAGTATAAGTTGAAAGAAATAATTGAGCCCAGTTCATAGACAAAGGTTGAATTGTTAGAAGATTGTATCATGGATAATCCATAGCTTATATGAAGGGCTAAAGTAATAACGAATACCAGGTGCCACAAATCGGAAGATAGCTTAAGCCTACATAAAGGCTGATCAGAAGGAAGAGGAAACTAAAAAGTTACATAAATGAAGTAAATCAGGAGTCTAATTTTTTGGACCCAGAAAATTATAGACATCATGATTGAGAACATTGCAGAATCACTCTTAATATCAGAGGCACGAGAGAGATAGTACAATAGCTATATTTTATAACATCCCTACAATAAAGCCAGTTAGAAGAGTACCAGCCTTATAAGAAGTCGGTATGAAGCTCCCATCGGATTGTATATGCACCAAATATGCAAGTGGTATGATAAGAACTTCGAGTTATGGATGTGAATTATACCTGTATGGAAAGGAGGTCATGAAAGAGATAGAAGATATGGTGCGAGATTTTAAGGCAAAGCTAAACAATGTACGGGACACTCAGATGTGGAAGGTTGGGAATAGTCCATACTTCGGATAGAAGGCTAGAAGAGTGGGGATTCAGTATCCAGGAATGATAGTGGCATCGTCAGTGGCATATCTTTCAGCCTATGGTTTCTAGGTACTGAGAGATCTAGTTAGGAGAGCAAAGAAGAGCTGGAGATGATGTGATGTCTCGCTTGATGTTCTAGAATAATATAAGAAAATCTATGGTGCAAGCAATTTGAAGGAAGGTGGCGAATAATATAAATAGATATGTATAGGTCGCAAGCTAAAGTATGGTAAAGCGACAATATTTTAGGAAGATAGGAGTAAGGATAAGAAAGAGTAAGTGAGAAGGTTGTGAGAATCATTGTCCTCGGGATTAAGCCCATGAAAACAAGAAGAGCTGATGGTTTCTATAAGTTATACAAAGCTTATTAGAGCATGAATGAACTCAAAGGAGTCTATGACTAATGGCATTAAGAAGAGATGTAACGATGCCATGGTAGTAGAATGAGGGTGTAATTATGATAGATAAAGGATGATGTTTGGGCCTTCGATTGAGTTATGATTTGAAGAACAAAAAAGAGAAAGGGATTTCATGAATTATAAAGGATTACAATGCACATAAGGTGAACCACATTGGGATGCTATGAAATACGGTTATGAAAGCATGGTATCTCCCCGGGTGGATTAGTCTAATCATTTTAGATGTTCCTCGATGAGACACGAGCCCTAGTGATTATGTAAGAGGTTTAAAGTTATCAGTGGTAGATTGTAGATTAATATTGAGGTGAATCAATAATAGATGGATAAAAGTTACAAAGTATGAGATGAGATTAGGCCATCATTCTTAAGATGAATAGTAATGAAGAAGCATTAAAGGACTTAGAATTATGCATAGGATAAGCAACGAAAGTAACATAGAGTTTGGTAGCAGACCTCAATAACGAGAAATCGAGGTAAGACTTACGGTATAATATGACCTACTTAGATGCAGTAAAGGCATACGGATGGATAACCTGGTTTATCAAATGAGATATAGAAATATTCGTAAGTTCAACAAAATACCGAGTGAAGAACTTTAGTAATGGCTAAAAATCGAAGGAAAAAGGAAAGAAGAGACGCATAAGCGCACTTACAAGCTCAGGGTCATACATGCTACATGATAGAAGGTAGCAACAGTTACAAGACTGGAAGGATTCCAACCATAAGTCATGGTGTGAGAAAGAGCCTAAAGGGGGAATGCCTTGGGCCTTTGAATTTATTCACGGAACAGTTGCCCAGATGTCAAGGAGAGTAATAAATTATTCGAAAGACATAGGGTATCAAAATGATAAGTGCACCAGCCAACATTCGAGGACGAATGTTTCAAATGGGGGAATGATATTACACCCCACATTTTTGTACGTAAAAACTTCGTCGTAAGTTAATCGACGTAAGTTTGGGAATGAGATTTATTTTGGGATTATAAGCATCATGCTATTTCAAACAAGTAATAAGTAAATTCGTAAAGGTAAGAGCGTAAGTGAATCGAAGAAAATGAGTTTCACCGAAGTTTGATATTTTGTGTAAAATACGGTTTGATCTATAATACACAATATTTATGGACAAGTTCCATACAAGGTACCACATGACTATAATAGTGAGGTGTATAAGATGTGTTAAAAGTGAATAATATTTTAAATAATTTGAGATAATTTTTAATTATGTGGATAATTAGATAATTATGAATTTTTAAGTGGGAGATTAACTTGTAAATTAAATTTGTGGACAATTATCTAAGAAAGATTTGGATAAATATTCGGGGACAACACTTCCACGTAGGATGTTAAAATCTTGGCAGCAAATTGCCATTTAATCAAGTGATTATTTGGTCGCCCTCATTTAACCTATATCCCCTTTTTTTTTAAAAGTTTTAACTTGTACATACTTTTAAAATAACTTCAATCCTCTTTCTCCTCCTCCTTCTTCTTCTTCTTCTTCTTCTTGCTCCTGCTGTTGTTGATGCTGCCATGAAACTTCAGTTCATGGGATGATTCCACAAATATATTTATCAGATTATTTAAAAATAAATTATAAATAATTACGTAAGTTAGTAGACAATAATTTGTGAATATTTCTGCGTACGTAAGTTAGTAGACAATGAAAATTATGTTCTTTTCACGTTTATTGTTTCCAAAGTTTATGGTTTAGATATTGTTGGCAAACTAATTATGTATCTAGTATGTTAGAAAGCTTTTTCAAAAAATTTAGCTTATATAATGCTGAAGTTTTTATAAATGAACTAAATAACTTCAGCATCTTCTACTGAAATTTTTGAAAAAACTTTAAGACAAAACTAATAAATCCAAGACAAAAAAACTTCAGCTTTTAGTGCCGAAGTTTTTACAAATGAACATAATAACTTCAGCATCTTTTACTGAAGTTTCTGAAAAAGCTTATCCAGGATAAAAAAAACTTCAGCTTATTTAGTGCTGAAGTTTGTATAAATGAACTAAATAACTTCAGCATCTTCTGTTGAAGTTTTTGAAAAAGCGTAATGACAAAACTAATGAATCCAGGACAAAAAAAAACTTCAGCTTATTTAGTGCAATTACAAATAAGAACTTCAGCAGATAGAAAACAATACTTCAGCTACTATGCTTAAGTTCAGCAATTACAAACAAAAACTTCAGCAAATAGAGAACAAAACTTCAGCTACTATGCTTAAGTTCAACAATTACAAACAAAAACTTCAGCATACTTAGTTCAGTACACTTGCTACTTCAAACCAATCTAATAGAATACTAAAGTTTTGCGTGATTACATTTGCTACTTCAGCCCCGTATGCTGAAGTTACGCGAAAAAGTGAATATGCTTGTAATTTTTTTTGTAAAGCGGGCATAAGTTAAAACGTGACACAAAATTCAGGTATAGATACAAATGCCCCATTAAGTAGGTGGTGGCATAAAATGAACCAAACTTGAATATTGGACTCATTTTGCTGGACCAACTATGGGGATAAGTATATTTTCCAATCTTGAGAGTCGGATGCGTGAGTTATGCATCAAAAAGCACTCCTAAAGTTAATGGTTTTTCCGAGCCAAAATATGATATCTTGTAATCTAACACTTAATCCAGTAGAGATGAGATGGAAACGTGAAATTGCTTCGGAAAATTCATACAAGATCCGATTATGCGAAAGATGCAACTCTAAGGAAGCACGATATAATCTTTCTTAAGAATATTATACGAATTTTTTCCTATTTCGATCCACCATTACGTGTTGTCGCAATTGACGTATGTTAGAGGAATTTTCAAGAAAATCGGCTCAGGTATAATCGTTCTATGAAAAATTTGAACCTTCCATCTATTTTTGTTACCAAAAAGATGATTTGGAGGACACGCCCCGGTTTTTTTTTTCAAGCGTGGAAACCCTTTGAAATATGAGCCGCTAAAATTTTTCCCTTTTGAATGTATTTACCCCTATGATAACGCTATCTCTTTTTTTCTTTTGCCATAATCCGTACGATACAAACGAAACGAGCAAATGGAAACTTCCATAAATGACTCTATTCATAGAAGTATTAGAAATGCATATGTTGTTGAATTCCCATGTATCTTATAATTCTATCATTTGTTCATAGGTTTCAAAAAATACGTACGTGATAAAATTTATTTTATGATATTAATGAGAATATTGAACGCATTCCCAACTACACAGATGTAACACGTGCGCATGCGCACAACGCGCGCGCAGACAGAGCATCTGTAACATATCAGTGGATCAAACAACACTTTTAGAGTCTGTTTGGAAAGCCACCATATAATTGAAATTGGTGTAATTACTAGGGTAGTAATTACACAGCCTAGTAATTACTCAGTTGTGTAATTACGATGACCTGTTTGTTAGTCACATTGTAATTACAAGTTTACTATTTGGTTGTACAAGTGTAATTACACAGTTAGATTAAATTTAAATTAAGTAATTATCAAAACTTAAAAGTTAATATACTAAATATATGCCTATAAATTTTTATAAGTATAAATAATATTATATTTGATATTTAAGATGTATATTTTTCATGAATATACATTAATAAGTAATCATATATAAACTAATATTATAAAAATTTATCTATATATTTTAAATTAATAATATTTAGTTTAGATACGTACAAAAATTTAAAATATACATTACTTTGTAAGCATTATAGAATTCATATTTGATAAAATAAATTAATATTTATAAATATAATGTCATAACATTATTCAAATATTTAACAAAACTGATCTATCAATTTTAACTAAAACATGAACAACATGCGAGTGAGCCAATACTACTAAAACAAGTAAATTAAAATCATGAATGTAACACAATTTTAAAATTTTAAAAAAAATTATTTAGCATATGTCAAATTCCAACATAATAATAGTAAGTTCCACTATAATTTTAGATTATGAAACATAATAAATTTATAACAACATTCAACAATGAAATTCCACTTTAATTACATCACTCATTATATGATAAGTTTGTAAATGACTCATTATTTATAATATTAGGATGTGAAATTTCAAAAAATAGAATAATAAAATAAATAAAAATAAAATATAAACGATTACATGAAATAACAAGAAATAAAGGAAAAAAAATAATGTACAAAGAAAAATATATTTTATAATTTTAAAAGAAATTAAAAAGTAAAAGTAAAAATTAAAAATTAAAATAATAGAAATAAAAAAGGTATAAAGAAAATAAATTTAAATAAAATAAAAAGTAACGAAAATGAAAAATAACCTTGTAATTACATAGTGTAATTACCATCAATTCTCACCTCCCCTTGAGAATTGGAGAGTGTAATTATACCCCTCCAATTATACCCAATTCCATGCTGATCAAGTAATTACTTGGCCAAACAAACATGTCAAACTATATAATTACACCCAATTACATCCAAATCTAATTCCTAGGTGGCTTTTCAAACGTTGCTCTTAATGAGTAAAAGTATCCGTCCACACACAGAAATAGAGAGATCATCTGTAACATATCAGAGGATCAAATAGCACTTTTTTTATGAGTAAAAGTATCTGTCCTTTAATAAAGCAACAGAAAAGTCGAAATATACTTTATTTTTTAAAAAACAATGCAACATTAAAGAGTTATTCATCATGGCCAGCACATTATTTGCAAGAATACACCATGGTTGTGACAATCTTTACTCCCTGTAGTTTGTATGTGTAGCGAGTTAGTTTTGTTCAGAAGACCAAACATTGGCTTCAACCCAATTGAAAGCTATAGGGCCCAAGAAAGCATCGGGTATGCCGAAAGAACTGACCAAGGAAAGTGCATGCGGCCTTAGTTCGCTGCAGAGAATCGCAACTTCTTTTCTCACCGCAGCAGCATTGTCCGTTGACAAGTATCCGTATCGGAGGAATGCAGCATCCTCTTCTAGGGTGACCAAAGCATACATTGATCTCACAAGCCCCAAAATATTCTGGCAAGAGAAACCACACCCAATGAAATTTGAAGACTCAAAAATGAACTATTCCATTTTCCACATAGAACATTACTCTGGTATCATTATAAAAATGAACTAAAAGACATTTTATCAGTACCTTAAGGGGGGCAGATGTGACGGATGCCTCTGCCTCGAGGAAAGTATGCAGAACTGCTCGGTCTGAGAAGGCTCTCCCAAGGTCTTCAGCGAGCTGATAATTCTGTGAAGGGGAACAAAATAAACCGATTTGTTATATGCAAGCACCCAATACAAATGGGATTAAGAGAAGAATAAAAGAAAGAGTAGGCTTACCAAAGTAAAAGCATATTCTTTGCTTTTTCCCTGTGACTGGCATAATGCAACTTCAGCAGCAAAACGTTCCAACAGGTCTCGTTCTCGCAGGCAGAATATGTCGTTCTGGAAAAAAGGCAATCAAAACTACTGACCTGCTAAATGATTCATCTAAAATGAAAAAGAAACAAACGCTTCGTTACCTGGAACTGAGCTTGCCTCATTGTGGAACTTGTGAGTTGTGAAGGTACGATGGGATGAGAGTTGTTCATGTGTTCTAATCCCAATCCTTTGAATGGCTTCTTACTTCTTTTGGCTGTCACATATTCCCCAAGAAGTGCCTTGCTAACCTGCCATTATAAGTTTCCATTGAACAGAAGAGTTACCCGGCAGCTATGTAAAGATCAACAAAAACCACATTTTGACTAGATATCCCTATCCATCAAATAATGTGAAGAGTAGGTGCAGAATTATTGAGCAAAACCAATTAATGATATAACCTTCTATTGAAACGAGATAAGAAAACTACTGAAATTTCTCCTTGCACCTAATGCTGAAGAGAAGGAAAGGCCAAATACTTTGGCCTAACGGGAATGAGCAACGACGAAATGAGAAGATGAGGTGCATCGGGAACCCCCATTGAGAAAGAAGGGTAGAAGGTTTTGGGCATGTAACTTTCCCCGTCTCCCCTTCGTCGGGCGGCACTAGTGGAGGGTGCGCCACCAAAAATCGGGCTTGAAGCTCTCACTTTACCAACAAGCCGAGAGGTGATGGCTGTTGGTCACGACTACTATCAAAAAGCTTCTATGAAGATGAATATCTCTCATAAAGTAGGATGCATTTTTATTTTGGGCGTTCTTTGGTCGTGCGACCTGGTGGCTTATGTATCTATGATCTTATCAATTTTTTAAGTTAAGAATCACGTGTGCACGCGAGTGTGTTAAAGAAGATTCGTGCTAGCAAAACATTACCAATTGTATTTTTCCCGACTTAGAAGAGACTACATATGTAAAATACTTCATAATACAGATAGTAGCATTTTAACCATACCTGCTGCATAAGAACATTGTTATCGCCCTCGAAAGTAGACTGCACATCAAATTCACCTTTCAACTGGCCAACCCGATTTTCAGTCTTCAACCCTTGGCCTCCACAGGCTTCACGACATTCCTGATTCAACATATAAAGAATTTTTAGAGTCGGAAAAAAGTTAAAATGGTAAAAATCCAAGTTTTCTTGTGCATACTACCTGAAGAGTTCGCATGTTATGCCAACTTGCTGTAGCTTTGAATGCACTTGAAATAACATGAATAACTTTGTTCATCTCAGGTGTCCTCTTAACATAAATCTTTTTCAAGTAGTTAGACGCAAAGCTCATAGCATATCTGCAAAGAGACAAAGTTGGGTTAACAAACTTAGTAAATGCGGACACATTATGAAAAGGCTCGTTATAAAACAAGCGTCAACTAGCAGACATAGAAGAATTTGCATACAACTTATAACCTGAAAGGTACCTGCGGAGCGAAAATATAAGGACATTAAAAAGGTTAATAATGATAGTTCAGTTTAACAGAGAAAATAACAAATAGTATCGGGTTACTTTATCGATGTATCTCATGTTAAAAGAAATAAAACAACAGGGGAAAACCATAAACAAAAGAATAATAGTATGAATGCATGTCTTTTGACTTTTCATGAACATGAAAAGAGTAATGCATGGAATAGTGATAAGAAATCAGTGCAATTCGGTGATCATTTACGTTTTTGCAAGAAGAGGAAGAAGTCGTCGCTGATGACTTGGATAATCGAGTATAAGAACTTCTGGTCCATTAGGAGTAACTGAAAATGCTCTCCTTGTCAGCGAGTATCTTAATGCAGTCGCCAAACCAATCTGACCAAGCAGGACAAGAAGATAAGAACAAAAATATTTTTTTGGGTAGCTTTGACAAACAAAATATTTGAGCAGAAACAATTGTTTCTTGTCATACCTTTGCTGAGTAAGTTGCACTAACTGCGATTGTCACACGACCAGATGTCAAAGGGGCCATAAATGCTGCAAATCTCTGAGAACAAAATGGTTAAAAGTTGGTTAGCTACCGAACAGTTTTCCAAAACATCCCAAAATTCAAATAATATAACACTGATGACGGAAAAGGCAAAGCAAGAGGGGCTTAAAGCTCCGACAAGTTTAGTCTTCGAGTCTCAGATTACAAATTGATGCATTATCCTTCTCATCAACATTTCTTGACAAGCTGTCAAGATCGTAACCTTCTGCTACTATAGATCATAAAGAATCACTAAAAGATAAAGATATCCATATTATGATTAGCACGACAAAATAAGTTACGAATGAATTAAGTTTACCTGGTCAGGGTCCTTAATAGCAGTAAGATATTTCCCGTCTGGAGAAACATCCGCCACTGAATTTAACAAATTTTCTCTGGGTACCCGGACATTGTCAAACCTGGAAAATGCAATTTCACAAAGAGCTTAGCTCCTAACCGCCAAAATGAATCCATAAACTTTTAATACAGATTACTACACTTAAAGCTAAGTTCAAGTAGAGCTCATCTTTACCAGATTCTGCCATTGTCAACCCCATTCAAGCCAATCTTGTGACCACAATCAGCTATACGGATGTTTGGACAAATGTTTCCATTTTCATCTCTGATCTGGGCAATAAAAGCATGGACACCTTGATTTTTCCCGTCAATGTGGAGCTGAGAGAAAACTACTGTATGTGTTGCATGCTACAATATGGTCAAGAGAAATGATGTCAATTTAGAATAATTAACAAGTAGACAAACTAAAAACACCAGTCAAATAAACACGCCGGACGGTTTTTAAGAAGAGGGTAGTGTAGTTACATTAGCTGCACCGCCAATCCAATACTTCTGAGCTGACTCACATGGAGTGTTTATGACAAACTCTCCGGTGCTGGAATCATAGGTTGTGACTGTTTCAATACCTCGAACCTGAACAGTAATTGCAAAGGAAATTCATTTAGAATTGCAGAAACAATGAACAATCATCTACTGACTATAGTTGTATATAATTAACAACCTTCACTTACATTACTTCCATGTCCCAACTCAGTCATAGCAAAGCAACCCTTAACCACATAATTTTCTGTGTCCCTCAACCACTTATCATGATGTCGTTGGGTACCAAAAAACTTGATTGCACCGCCCCTGAATCAGTAAAAGAAAAGACTCAATGATATTCTGCTTAAATCAAGATTGTCTCTACAAGAAATTTTACCTATTATGGTTTTTCTTATTCTTATTTCAAAACTATCTTTTTCTTGCATTCGGCTGACGACCAACACAAAAAGAGTCCAGTGCATGTAACCAAACAAGATCGTCTGCACCAGATATTCCAAGGGCTACTTAGGTGTTTCTTATTTATCGAAAACAACCTCTCTACCTTCACAAGGTAGGGGTAAGGTTGCGTACGCACTATCCTTCCAGAACCCACTTGTGGGATTACACTGGGTTTGTTGTTGTTGTACTTAGGTGTTTCTTATTCTTTTTCCACATTTACCTTTTTACTGTAGGTTGGGAAAATGGTCCAATTATCATGAGTCTCTTAAATAGATAGAGAGGATTCATGTAGCTGTCTCAACTAATTTGGAAAAACATAGCAATAACCAATTTAGTCTAATTTATCAGTCAGAAAAGGGAAACATAAAATTGCGAATAGCTCGTGACATACTAGACCAACATGTTAAAAAGGACACTACCAACTTAATATTTAATATATTTCAAAGGAGAATCTAAAATATTCAAAGAATTTTAGAGAATTGAGAGAAGAATAGAATGAGAATTCTAGACTGAGAAGCCTAGAAGTATTCTAAAAATGAGTGGTGTAATTCTAGAATGGTATCTCCACTAGATCCTCCCATCACCACCTATAAATAGAGGTGGTCATTCCAGTTGTAAGCATGCAACAAAGAGAAAACAAAAGCGTGTAAGAAAGAGTGAAAGCGAGCGAGAAAAAAAAAGATAAAGAGTGAAAGTGAGAGTTAAGACGGAAAGGCTATGTATGTTCTCACTACAATGATCGAAGATGGATTCTTGCAGTGGATAAGAAGCTTATTACACGCTTGCGATGATTTTTACAAAGAATAACGATGCGAAATCACAAAGGCTTGAAAAATGAGCTCTAGACAACCTCGCAACGATACATGACGGTTAGTGACCATTACTCAAATGTTAAATATTTATGTGATGATATACCAAAACTGGATTCAGATAATGCTATCACAGAGACAAGGATGAAGAGAAGTATCGTTCCGGTCTGAGGCTAGAGCATAAAGGCATGGTCACAGCCACACACAGGTGGGTCACAGAATCATCTTTATTTGAATTGGAATCAGAAAATTAAGAGACTTCAAGAAGTCATTACCAAGCCTTTCTATAAAAGATGAACAAAATGTTCCTCGATAAAAAGGCAAAACTATAAATTTCAAGATAGAAGAAATGGTTGATCAATCAACAAACAAAGCTACAGAAAAAGGGATGAGGAGACAACCTCACAACCAAGGAGAGAACAGAGGATCAACATAAATGAAACCAGCGAGCCAACAAGTAGGCAAATCAATGTTTCAACAATCAGCAAAGGGATAAGTGTTAAAATTGTGGGAGAAAGGACACTACGACAGAGGCTATTGTTAAAGAAAGTTAATTGTAACACAACCACTTCTACCCAAATAATCAATATAAGGGAGAAGATTTGGGATTTTGGGACCTCTTATGCAGTTGAAGAAAGCAATTGACAGGAAGAGACTGTCACCTCTCACTCTGCCGAACCAGAAACTTGCACTATCACTTGCAACTGTAAGTGAGATATTAGTCAATTATGAACATGATTGGATTGCTCATTCAGGTGTTCCATATCACATGACTAGTGATGAGACAAAAAAACTGATCACAGGGAGCGAATATAAGGGTGACTGAGCACTGGTGATAGCGAATAATTCAAGAATGCCAAGACGGCGTTCATTCCTTGTTACAAGTGGCGGAGCCATTCATCAGAAATTTACACTGTGTAGCTAGGTATAAGAAATCTCTTTTATATTTATATATACCATATATGGACTCCCCTTGGCTTCTTCGTGGGTTTACTTCTTTATATTTTGACACCTCTTAGTGAAAATACTCGCTCCATCACTGCTTGTTACAGCTCAAGACAAGTACAACTTCAGAATTACCACGTTCTAGGTATAAAGAAGAACTTATTACATGCGTCGCAACTAACAAACTCAGTCAACTAGAGAATATGTTGAAGAAAATAATTGTGTGTAAAAGATTTACTAAAAGATTGAACATGGTCCATAGTTTGCAATACTAAAACTAAGTTGGGATCAACTAATCGCTCTTAACGAAACATACCATAAGAAAAAGTGGACGCCGATTTTGACAGAAAGAGAATGATCAAAGATGCTAACAACATCAATAAAAGCAAGTTTCTTCAACTCATTGTTCGGTCCATTACCAGTTAGCCAACCTTTAAAAACACCATGTTCAAGAAGATACTCAATTCTCCTCATAGTAATTTCCCTTTGCTGTTCTTTAGACTGGTTATAGTCAGGGCAAACAAAAACTTTGCCACCCCTTATTTTTGGATTAAAAAGATTGCTTTGTAACATTAAACCAAAAAGCCAGTCCTTGTCCTCTAAATTATGATAATCCAAAAGTTTTCTCATTTCTTTTATGTCAAAAACAGAAGATGGTTCTAAAAATTCAGGTGGGTTGTAAGTTGTAACTGAGACATGGGAAAGATTGGAGTACTGAATTTATGGGTGTTGGATTTTCTTGATTTAGGTGTCTGCTAAGGACTTTCGTTCTAAAATTCACTTTATCCATAGAAGAAAAATGGGAATTTTCCATAGTTACGAAATCAAGAAACTGATATAAAAAAATAAAAAAATAAAAAAGAAGAGGAATTCGCAAACTGTATAATTGAATTTGAAGGGAAGTTTCGTGAGAAAATAGTGGATCTTGAGTTATAAGGTTTAAATGTATGGTAGTGTGAGGTCTAAATGTCTGCCTAATTGGTCCTAAAGTCAAATTAATTTAATGGTTAAAATATTACTATTATACTTGGTATAGAGAATCTTAGTATGGAAAAGACTTAAAGTTATTACATTCATGTTTACATTAAACCACATACAGTTATCATGGATAAATGATAAACTAAATAAAATGTATAAAATAATAAAAACACGTCATGCATTTTTAGTTTGATGAAATCACCATGCGGGGGTAACTTTCTTTTTTTCTTTTCATTTTGGTAATCTCTCAAGTCCTATTAGTCATTTTGGCTACATTTGACGAAAACAAGGAATGATTTATTACTTTAATTTTCAAATATATCCTTAGTGCTTCAATAAGTAGAGTATTGGAGAACTACCAACTTGTCTTTTAGGAAATAAAAATTAAGTTGTCAACAACAAAAAGTACTTCACAAAACATACCATAAGAAAAAATGGACGCCAATCTTGATTTTAAGAGAATGATCGAAGATGCCAACAACATCGGCGAAATCAAATTTCCTCAACTCATCTTCAGGTCCATTACCAGTAAGCCAACCTTTAAAAACACCATGATCAAGAAGATGACCAATTCTCCTCATAGTAATTTCCCTTTGTTGTTCTTTAGATTGGTTATAATCAGGTTGAACAAATACTTTACCACCCCTTATTTTTGGATTAAAAAGATTACTTTGCAACATTAGACCAAAAAGCCAGTCCCTTTCTTGCAAATTATGACCATCTAAAAGTTTTCTCATTTCTTTTATGTCAAAAACAGAAGATGGTTCTGAAAATTCAGGTGGGTTATAGCTGAGACATGGGAAAGATTGGAGTATTGAATAATTGAATGTTGGATTTTCTTGATTTAGGTGTTTGCTAATGACTTTTGTTCTAAAGTTAACTTTCTCCATTGAAGAAGATGAAAAATAGGAATTTTCCATTTTGTTCAGAGATTTGATTAATGTTGAGAGATTTGATTATATAGGAAATCAAGAAAACTGAGATGAAAAAGAGAATTTTTAAGGAAGTGAAATTAATGTTAGATTCTTACAATACTATAGTATATTTGAACTTGAAGCTAATATTACAAATAGTACAAGTTCTAAAAGGTGTTTTATCTTTCTTACTCTTTTTGCTCTCTGTGTCCCACTTTATTTGAAACTTCTCATTTTATGAAAATTAAACTTTTTAATTTTAACATTGTATTTGACTATGAAAACTTTATATTTTTCAAAATAAAAATTACATATTTGAAAACTATGCGAAAAACACTGTATGGCACAATAATTAATAATTTAAAATATTTAAAAGACTGTAAAAAATGACGGTCAAAGAAAAACTCGACTCTCGAAATCCAAACATAAAATGAGACGGAGGGAGTACAAATCAATGCATTGGAGTGAGTTGTCTAATTTGGCAACCTATATTGGAAGAAATTGTGATGAGTGGGAATGGAAGCAACAACATTACAAAGGTTTTAAACCTGTTGACCACTGAGCTATACTTTTAAATTGTATTAAGGGGATCTAAAAATAAAATATAGAGGTACAAATCAAATTTTGGTCTTATATGTACAAAGTAATTTTCTGGTGACGGGCTTCGGGTGAATCCCTTCCACCCCTAAATCTGCCCCTCGTTCAGACTCAAGTTGGGCTGAACCTAGTAGCTTTATTCAACTATATTTATCTATAAAAATTTATTGAATATTTATAAATTCTTAACTTAGAATCCATTCATTTAAAGGACTAAAATCTCAAACTTATAAACTTTAAATTTTGGCTCCTGACTAAAACCTTTCCTAATGAGATTTGTTTGGTGGGTTCGGAGCACCAAAATTGAAGACAAAAGAAAAATATTTTGCTTGCCTGAAACACAAAGTAATAAGTTATTAACAACCAAACCAATCAAGATTGCCCCAAATAGCAATTTAAGAAAATAGGTTGAACAATCAAATTATGAATTGACCCCAATTAATCCAGAAAAAAGTTTTTAAGTCATATATATATATATATAGTGCAAATACAGTTTTACCCTACAAGTAAATTTTAACTTGTGATATCTGATTAGTTACACATATTTACGTTACTAGTTAATATTTATCAACTGATTTACTAATAATCAAAAAATTTATGTATACCTAATACATATTCCAATTAAAAAATTGAATAGATGAAGTAATTTTTTGAATTTTACAATAAGAAAAAATAGACAAACATACCATAAGAAAAAATGGACACCAATCTTGATAGCAAGAGAATGATCAAATATTCCAATCACATCCAATAGAGCCAATTTCCTCAACTCGTCTTCAGGTCCTTTACCAGTTAGCCACCTTTCAAAAACACCATTTTGCAAAAGATAGCCAATTCTCCTCATAGTAATTTCCCTTTGTTGTTCTTTAGATTGGTTATAATCAGGTTGAATAAACACTTTACCACCCCTTATTTTTGGGTTAAAAATATTACTTTGCAACATTAGACCAAATAGCCAGTCTCTTTCTTGCAAATTATGACCATCCATAAGTTTTCTCATTTCTTTTGTATCGAAAATAGAAGATGGTTCTGAAAATTCAGGTGGATTATAGCTGAGACATGGGAAAGATTGGAGTATTGAATTAATGGGTGTTGTGTTTTCTTGGTTTAAGTGTCTGCTTAGGATTTTTGTTCTGAAATTAACTTTTTCCATTGAAGAAGATGAAAAATTGGAATTTTCCATTGTTGAGAAATGAAAAGGAAATCAAGAAAACAGAGAGAAAACGAGGGGAGAAGGGAGAAGGATTTCGAGATTTTTTTTTTTTTGTTGGTGAAATAGAGTGGATCTAAAGTGTAGAAGAAAAATTAAGTTTAAATACATGAGGAAAACGAAAGCTTCTTCACGTTGGACTGGCGTGGCAGTGTGAAAATTCACACATTTACGAAATTGGTCAAATACATTGGTGGTTTAAGTAAGTTAAATTTGTTTCAAAACAGTGGAAAAGGTCAAAATTATATCACTCCTATCAAAAATTAGCTACCATTCTATTTTACGGTTAAAATTGTCCCTACCGTTAACAAAGTATACAAAATTATCCCTACCGTTACAATAAATTTATTTCTAAATCTAACAGAAAAAGGTATATATATATATATATATATATATATATATATATATATATATATATATATATATATATATCCACCTTAAAAATATTTATTCTTAAGGATGTACATCTGCTTTCATGCATTGAAAATAGGGTTCAAGAGTGGGTTGAGACCATTTGTTGGCTTGGATAAAACCTTTCTGAAAGAGAAATGCAAGGGTCAAATGTTAGTAGATGTTGGCCAAGACTCCATGAGGCATTTTTATCCCTTAGTTTAGGCTGTTGTTGATAAAGAGACCAAAGTGACATGGATTTGGTTCTTAAGGCTGCTACAATATTCATTGGACCTCAAAAGTGGAGAAGGGATTACATTTATTTCAGATGTGCAAAGGTATGACTTTACTGTTTCATTTAGTAAACTTTTGCCTATATTATTCTCTGTTGCATCTCATTACTATTTTATTGTATCTCATTAGTTCATAACTATAGCATCTCATTACTGTTTTGTTGCATCTCATTAGTTCATAACTATTGCATTTCATTACTATTCTATAGAATCTCATTAGTTTCATTACTGTTCCATTTAATTACAGTTTCATTACTGCATTTAATTGTTTGTTCCACTGTTGCATTACTGGAGATGTTTAGTTTTTGATGCATTTCTTTACTATTTTTCCATTTTAAGGGTTTGATTGATTCAATCCACTTGGTTCTTCCTGAGGCACACCATAGATATTGTATTGGGATATGGGAAATATAAGAAGTACTTATGGTGGACTGTATGGAGAACAAATGAAGAGGATTTTAAAGACCAGTGGGGAATATCAGTCCACTTGGTTCTTCGTTGAGAAGAAGTACTGCTCTGCGACATTGATGAAGATGAGAGAAATAGAATCGAGCAAAGGAGAAGGAAAGGGGTAAATATGAGGAATTTGAGCTTGAACTGTTTATTCGACTCAGATTGTTTTTAGGTATAGGGGTTATCAAATGGGGCGGGTTATTATGTGGGGCGGGTTGTAATAGTCTAGTTGGCACTTTATTAGTTAGTTGGCACATTATTAAGAGGGACCCGGTTTTCACGTAGGAGCTCCGTTAGATTTGGGTACTATTTATCATACTTTAATAACGACATGTATTATTTTTGCCCGAAAGTAAAATGGGGTATTAACGCGGATAAATTTCAATAGTAATGGTATTTTTTTGGCTTTTTAAAAAAAAATCTATTAGATTTAGGTATAAATTTATCTACTTTAGTAACGGTAGGGACAATGTTGCATACTTTGTTAACGGTAGGGACAGTTTTAGCCGTAAAGTAGAACGGGGTACTAACATGACAAATTTTCAATAGTAAAGGTATAATTTTTGTCCTTCTCCCTTTAAAATATTTAAGAAGGATAGTCTTAGGCATACGTAGAATTTTTTGTACTCGATATCCTTATTTAAAAAACAAATCAGAAAAATCACATAAAAGATAAAAAGTTGAGAAGAGTAACCAGCAAATTCCGTATTCAAAAGTTGTACATTATAACAAAATAAAAGCAATTGATATATATGTTTATTACACTGTTTATATGTCTATTGGTAAAATTTTCGGATGATACCGCTTCAATTAACGTGCATCCGTCCCTAGATAATTCGATATATGAAGTATTTCAAATTTATGCAGGATTCATGAAACAATGCCTCTTAACGGGTGAGATGTATGCAACATATTTTGATACAAATATCAGTGGTTGATTCCACAAAAGACGAATATACCTTGTGCCATGCGATCACGTGACACCACTTCGTCAGAATTCTTATTAAATATGTACGTGTGTATATACAGAAAGAGAGAGATAGTACATAAAACAAATATAAGATATAAATATTTTAAACAACTAACATCGCTTCTCACTATAATGATTTATGCATTCATTCATATTTTTTAAATTTTGATGCCGTTTATTAAAAATATTGCGTACACCTTGAATTCTATGGCTCAGACTAATGTGTAGTGTGTGCGCATACTTTATCCTTACCTTGGGGTAGATAAGCTGTTTCCAAATAGACCATCGGTATCGTTCTCTCCAAGAACATTCCACCTTGCTCTTGAGAAGACTCGAACTAAAGGTTGGTTACCATTAGAGCAACCCTCTTGTCTTTAATTGTCATGTATTCTAAGAATAAATTTTCATTTTTACTTATCACTTTTCGCATATCTAGAGGAAGATAATATATTTTTTCTATTTTGCCCTTAGTATTAATTACTCATCAATCATTTTCCAAAAACATTAGGACTATATACCAATTAATATGGATATTTTGATAAATTATGCACTTTATTTATTATTTTTTAAGGGGTGTATATTGTGCAAAGTCAATAGTGAACAAGTAAAAATAGACGGGGAACGTATTAGCTTCCCTATCAATTATCTTAACAAATTGTATTAGAAAGAAATTACAGTCAAATCTCTCTATAACAATCTTGTTTGTTATGAATATATTTGGATGTTTAAAAAAATACTATTATAGAACATATATATTATAACAGGACATTAAATTTGATTCCGGAAAAAAACTAGATTTTTATAGCGAAATGCTATTACATAAGGATACTGTTTTAGAGAGGTTTGACTTTATCATTTGTCCCATATACCGCAACTACCAGTTATGCAAATATAATACTCCCTTCGATCCAGAATAAGTGATTAGTTTACTTTTTTTTTGTTTTGGCCCAAAATAAATATTAATTTATATAATCAAGAAAAAATTCAATTTAATTTATCAATATTACCTTTATAAACGCATTCCTAAAAAGTCATTTACTCCTCATATTTAAAAAGAGAAATAAGTGCTATTATAACTATATGACAATATTTAATTAAGGATAATTTAGTCATACTAATTAGTTTTATTTAAAATTTAATATTTTATTAATGGACATGTGATATATCAAAGCAAATTGGTCGATACGAGGAATGATGTGCATGTGAAATTTTCCTTCCCGAAAAGATGATGTGCTCATTGCCAATATATAGCTCGTGTCTTTTTGTGTAATCACCGGATGAGATTTTTTTTAAAAATTATTTTTAAATTTCTACTCAAGATTCAAATTAGTTAGTTTTTTTTTCTTCAAAATTTCTCCTCAAGTTTAACTCTGTAAAATTAAATTTTTTTGGTGATATTATATCTAGAGTCGTTAAAATGGGCTTAGCTTGTGAGGCCAATCCAATTCAGCCCGCTATTTGAGTAAGATTGGGCTAAGATTTTTTGAGCCATTTAAAACCGAGGCTATAAGCTCAGCCCAAGTCAGCTTGCTGACACTTGAGGCTTGATCGAAGTTGGGTCTGGGCTGATCCGTGGGCTAAAATTTAACAAATTAATTAAGAATAAAATATTTAATATTTAAAAAAGTAAAAACTAAAAAAACTATTAACTATAGTCACGGAAAAATATTTAAAGATTTAAAGAAATTCTTTTTTCTTAAAAAAAATATTAAAGGGTCGACCCACCCTAGCCTGCGCCCCTCTTAAGGCTAGGTTGGGCTAGCCATTTTAAGGCCCGTTCATGTAGGGGTCGGCCCGTTCTAGCCCACCAAATTGAAAAACATGCGAGTATTGGGGTTGCTCTGGGCTAGCCCATTTAAAACAGTGAATTTTTCATAAAGCTCCATCTTTTTTATCTGATTAACCATTTATAGATACCTTTTGCTATATTACGTGTTATAGATACCTTTTATGTTTTTATACAATGTATTTCATGTATTTAAGTTGTTGTATTCATTAATACAACAATCATATCCTATTCGAGGATGGATAGTCCCATAATATCCTATTCAAGGGCGGATAGACCCTACATATCCTATTCGAGGGCGGATAGTCCCATAATATCCTATTCGAGGGCGGATAGTCCCTACATATCCTATTCGAGGGCGGATAGTCCCATAATATCCTATTCGAGGGCGGATAGACCCATAATATCTTATTCGAGGGCGGATAGTCCCATCATATCCTATTCGAGGGCAGATAGTCCCATAAGGCGTAAAATCTGGAATTCCAACTAAGTTTGACATGTATTTAGTTGTATTCAAGCGACATTAACATTAAATACAGTAATGTATCTGTGCTAAAATGGAAGGAAATAAAATCACATGATATTCTCCTAATTTAACTCAACAAAATACAATGATCCCTCATTAATCTGCATTTGAAAGATACATAACAAAGATTATAGCTGAATAAAGAAAAATACAAATGAATAATACAGTTGAATACAACAAAATACACCTTAATTCATCTGAATAAAATACTTGAATACAATAAAAATACAACTGAATACAGCTGAATAAACTCTTGAATGCAACAAAACCCGACAAACTTCTGCTGAATAAAATAGTTGAATATAATTGAATACAACTGTATAAAACACTTGAATATAACTAACTACTGCTGAGTAAAATAGTTAAATACAATTGATTAAACGTGAATACATGTGAATACAGCTGAAGAATACATTCGAATACAACTGAATACAAATAGGCGATTTGGGCGATCTAGAGAGAGAAACATCCCTATGGCAAGCAAAAATGACCCTCCCCTGCCCCTCCGTCAGTCTTTTTCTCCAAGGCGTCAATAGCCATTTGACCTTGAGAACCTTCAACCATAAGAGAACAAACCCCGTCGATCACCCTCAACCACCAGGCCGTTGCTTCTGCATCTCACTTTCAGGAATGAGATGGAATCTACATACACAAAGGTAGTCAATGTTAACGCAGGAATGAAAAAACCTATGGCGCAAAGAACGTTCAACAGTTGTTTAACTACTACACACCATTCATGGTCTACGTAGAAATCAATAAGCGACTTGAACCGCTTCAAAAGATAGAGAACGGGACGAGGACCAAATTGCTCTAATCTAGCCTTCAAATTATTTCTACGAAGCAGCCAACCCAGTTCTTGAATAAAATCCATGGCTTGATTTTTTGATTCCATATTATTTATCTCTCCCTTGATATAATTAGCTGAAGTCAAATCTAGTTCACTCTCAAGCATACGGATCTCAGAGCAAACGACTTCCTCTACAACTATGAAAGGGAAGAAAACGAACAGGCCCTCTTAGACCTGAAGAGTAGCGGACCTCATAGCAGTTAACACACATACGACGCGCCTGGAATCACACCAAATCCGACCAGAACAGAGCAGAAAGCTACTGTAAATCCAGTTGAAAATTGAGAATTTGGGTAAGAAATTAGGGTTTGTGGGAAAAGAGAGTCTGGTTGTATGCAAACAGAGAGAGATTGTATTAGGATTTGCAAATACACGGTAATTATGTGAGTGAAAATACAAAGAGAGAGAGAGAGAAAAAAAAACTAGTAAGCATATATGGTGCCTTAATTATAGAATGTAACTATATTTAGATTTTTTTCTATAAAGGATAAAAGATATTTATATGATGTAATATTTTAAAATGATATTTATTATTGATGAATAGGGTACTAAGGTTTTTTATTGGGTGTAAAAATTCCTTTTAAAAAAACACTCTAATTACATCATCTTCCATTGCCTTGCGATATTATGTAGAGTTTCTCAATTTTAATTATTTTTTGTAACAATTGTTTAGACATGCCACTTCAATTTTGGACATACTCTGCATTGGTATAATCTCATTGAACATAGTATTTGTCTTGCCATACAGCTTGGTGATAAAAGAGAACTTCAAAAATTCGTAGGAAATATTCCCTTGCTTGAAACGGGTTTCTAGCCTTCTAGATACTAAAATTAGTGAAACTATAATATAATTAGCTGTATTATTGCAACATTATTTCCTTTTGATCATGAACTATGTAAAATGAATTGTAATTTGTCATGAGGTAGCTACATCTCCGGCAATCGCCACTAAAAGGTAATAACCACAAACAAAACACCAGAAAATAAGAGGAGGATATAAAAGTTATATTCTACGGGTTCAAAAAATTATATTCTTAAAATTATAGGAGTTTGTTTGAAAAGTCACATGAAAATTAGATTTGAGTGTAATTGGAAGTAATTACAATTTGGCATATTTGGCTTCTAATTACGCCCAAGTATGCCTTATAAAAAGGACAAAGTGGTCGGTGTAAATATAATCCGATTTATAAGTCCGGAGTCAAATCTCACAGAGAACTAAGGATTTTAGTTACAGTTATTGACTATCACCAAGAATACAAGCTTGAAAAATTCTTAACTTTATTTAGAATCTTGTGTTTAATTAACTAACTAACAAATTAAAATAATAAATTAACACTAAAGATACTACGGGTTGGAAAAAAGATTAAGGAGGTCTAAAATAATGATTTTCCCAATTGTCGGAATTTTTACCGCTATGTTTTCTATATTTCGCCTCAGTATTCTCTACCGATCATGTGCGCTCTACGTGTTGTAATTCTCTCCAGTAATTACGATAATTTACTAGACATACTCTCCCGAGTTACACTAGCTGGTTTTAATTACAGCTCACTTAGATCGCAACCAAGGTTCTGTTATCCCTAATCGCACATTTAAACCCTTGGTTATTGATTCCTCACATACGTCGGGAGTGATATTGTTCAACAACTACCTAAATATGTACTCTCTCCCGACTAATACATACCAAATATGCACAGCCGATTGAAGGACCTTCAACCAACCACAACAATAATATAGTTAAACAAATAGAGAAAATACTATGGCTCAATTATATAAAAACATAACAAGAATTTATCCTACAAAATGTTCCATCAAAACCCTAGATAACAAATTAGCTATTCATAATAGTATATAAAACTACAATACTAAAAGTCATAACCAACAATGAAAAATAGGAAGAGGAAGGAAAAAGTCGCAGAAGAATTCTCAGTCTTGCTCTTATTGTGTCTTTGCCTCCTTAGGTCGAATCTGTGTAAAAAATTGGCCTCTTCCCCTTAAAATACCGTTTTCATGTATATATATCAAGTAGGGTCATAGCCAAATAATTATACCTTCTTCTACGCAAAAAGAACAAGTTTTCAGGCCTGGACGTCCGCGGCTGCAGTCCGGGCGTGGTACTTTTATAGTGTACTACCTCAGTCCTCGTCAGGTCTGCGGTCGCGATTTCGACCGCATTTGTCACCATGTTCAGTTTGGAATTTGGAAAAACGTAAAACACGAAAGTTGTATCCCTTAGAGTGAACTTTCCAACCATATATCGTAGAGATCAAATGGAGCTCTAAGACAAAAGGTACACAATATACATACTCGATTCTCCGTTTTGTTGCTCTATCATCCATTGATCCCCGAATATGATCCGACTTAATTCCTTGGGTTTTTACTTAGACTTCAAAGCTCCAAACTACTTGAATTCATTCCGTAACATCTACATAGCTCAAAATCACTCCTACAAGGCATAAAACACATAATTAGTTCAAGATATTAGCAATTAAAGCTCAAACTCAATTAAAGTGTAATAAATTTGAGTGTAATAAGCGACTAATCATAATTATAACCTATCATCATCTCGCCAAGTAATTATTTAGTCAGCATGGAATTGAGCGTAATTGAAGATGTGTAATTACATGTGATGACCCGACCCGTCATCTCAGTTACTACCGCCCTATTTTCCCCTTATGGTATTGCTTTATGTTTCATTATCGGTATTGGGTGCGTTAAAATATAATTGGAGTAATTTTATTAAGAAATGAGACACTTAGTCTCTTTTAAGAAGGTTTAAGTTGGAAAAGTTAATTGGATATTAACTTATGAGTTAGAGAGCTCAGAATTGAATTTTGATGATTCGGTTCGCTTTGGGCGATGATTTAAGGCTTAGGAGCGCAATCAGAAGTAATTTTTGAGGTCTAGTGAAGAAGTTAGCCTAATTTGGCGAAATTAGTATTTTGGTGGATTCCGGTTGATTTGTGACATTTTGATCCGGGAGTCGGAATAGAATTTCGAGAGTTGCACTAGCTCTGTTAGGTGATTTTGGATATATCCTCAAAATTTCAGGTCATTTGGACATCGTTTGGTTGGGTTTCGGATCGTATGTGAGTTTTGGAAGAATTCGATAAACTAGGCTTGAATCCAATGTGTTTTAATGGTTTTAGCGTTGTTTGACGTATTTTGATGATTGGAACAAGTTTAGATCATATTTTAGGAGGTGTTGGTATTTTTGATTGAGGTCCCGGGGGCCTCGGGTTGATTTCGGATGGTTAACGGGAATTTTTGAAGTTAGAAAATTTTATAATAGACGAAATTGTAAATGAGTGTGCACAAGACCTCACTTTGAACGATTATATCTCCAGTTATATAAAGATTTGTGTGAGGATCAACCTATCACATTAAATTCCTTTGAGTCTAGTTTCCAACGCAACAAACCGTTCGTCATTTGGAGGTGTATACAGAAAGTTATGATCATTATACTCTAAGGTGTCACATGTGCGAAAACGTGCACAAACTTTACTTCGTGTGTCTGAGGCAGTATACTCAGCAAAACACGCGAAGTGACGTGCGAAGACTATGCGTTTCACGCGTCTGGAGGATTTTTAAGTGTCTTAAGGACCGGAAATAGGAGAAATGCAGTCATTTCTCAAGCCTAGGGTTCTCCCAACACCCCCAATTCGACCAAGGCACCCTATTGCACTCCTAAGGTAAGATTTTTGGTGTATTTTGCATTGATTACTAATCCTAAACACTTTTATTAACATGAGTTGATCTTGGAAATCCTTAGATTTCACTCAAATCCCGAAATTGATCCAAGAACACTACAAATTGGATTCTCAAGATTCTTACTACAAAAGGTATATCTATCATCTCTAACTACTCTATGGTGATCATTTATATATGATATATACATTTGAACTCATGTGAGGATGATGAAAAATCATAAGTGCCTAACCTACGTTGTGTTGGTTGTAGAGATTGTGAAAGGGTTTAATTAAGGAGGTTTATAGTTGGGTATGAATGAATGGTCATACATATGTTGTTGGAAGTTATAAATTTGTTAGGAAATGATGTTGGATTTAATTTGTTGGTTAATGGTGCTAGTTGGATAAACCAATACTGTAGTTATGAGATGTAAATATTTATGCCTATAAGATGTTTGGTAATATGCCTCAATAGCATAATTTATGGGATCTAGTACTAATATTGGCAATATTGAATGTTGTATTGTAGATTAAAGTTACATAAATATATTGGATCATTGTAGTATCATTAAGGGGCGAACTTCAGATATTTATGGTTAAAACCCCATCTTTTAGAAATCGAGCTTCATCGATGTTTGTATGAATTTGGATAGATTGGACGCGCGAGGATAGAATTCTCGCCGGTTCGAGGTAGGTAATACTTTTAAATGATGTCCTGAGGGTTTGAAACCCCGGGCTTGCATATTATAGTGCTATATTGAGGTGACTTGCACGCCGGATAACGGGCATGGAGTAGAGCACCATTGGGGATTGTGACTTGGTCCGTCTCGCTTAATAAAATCATTACTAAATTGTTTGATTTAAATTGATATCCTGTTAAAGGTGTTAGTTATCATGATTTGGACTGAATGTCATATTTTGGGTTTCGTGTCGAATATTTGAATCCTTCAGGGATTAAGTCACTGTTTTTGCATTACTGAGTATGCTTTTGTCTCGAACCAAGGTTTAAAAATATTATTTTGTAAACTCAGCCATCTTTCTAAGATTTGAAAATTTAACTGATATTTTTGCTGAGAGCTGCTATGTGATTAATGCCCAAAGGGCTTATGTGCATTCATGAATATGCATGGATCGGGCTACGCGCCGCAGCGGGAGTAATATTGATATTGCGCTTGGGCTGTAGGAGCCCCTCCGTAGTCTGAACCCCCATAGTGAGCGTCGGACGCCCAAACGGACCGGGCTACACGCCGTAGTGGTCATGTGCATTGCATTTCATTCATGCATTGATTGTTGTTTGTACTACGTGGCATGACATTTGGCACTAATATATATTATTGGCATGCATGTATTACTTGCCTTGTTGACCAGACACTCTGGTGTGAATTGTTAAACGAGTGCTGAGCCCGATGGGCTGATTTGTGTGCAGACTTGCACTTCTTGAAGTTGTTGTCACATGCTTAACTGGTAAAAAAGAAAGAAAGATATGTTTTCAAAAAGGGGTTTTCAAACTGAGCTAGATGCTTTATAAAAGATTTTCATGAAAATATTGTTGTCTAATATGTGTGGTATTGTATTGTATAGCATGAGGTAGTGCTCTTACGTGGTTCCTTCTTCTCAACATTATTTACTTTTATTACCGCTGAGTTGGAAGTACTCACTTTACTCTTTGCACCATGTGTGCAGATGCAAGTATTTTGGGAGCTTAGCTGAGCTCGTCGTTGATCTATAGTTTTATTGGAGTTGTCGAGGTAGCTGCCTGACATCCGCAGGACCCGACTCCTTCCCTATTTCTTTGTCATTTTCTGCAGATTTGATCATTTGTATTATTGGAGTTTTATTACTCTATATTGTTATAGCTCTAGACTCATGACACCCAGATCTTTGGGTAGCTATTCATTATGATTCTATTTAAATAATATTCAAATAATTGATTTTGAGCTTCACGCTCGGGTTGAGTGAGTAAATGGTCGGGTTTGCCTAGCAATTGTGTTGGGCGCCATCACGACCGGGTTTGGGTGCGTGACATTACACTCTCAAAGTCTAAGGAGAGGTAGGATTGGTGGTAATTACACTATGTAATTACGAGGTTACTTTTTAGTTTTTTTCCTTTTTGTTTTAGTTTAATTTTTCTTTATAACTTTTTATTTCCATTATTTTGATTTTTTTTACTTTTTTAAAATTTTAAAAATATAATTTTTCTTGTACATTACCTTTTATTTCTTTGCATTTACTTCTTGTGAATCCATATAATTACTCATATATTTTATCTCTTATTTGGTTTTTTTCTTCATTTAGTGTAACTGTGTTATCATTCTAGTTAATATTTGAAAAATGTTATGATAATATATTTATAAATATTAATTTAATTTATCAAATATGCATTCAATAATTTTATTACAAAACGTATATTTGTAGGCACCTATTTTATAATATATATATCAATTATTTTATAAAATTAATTATAAATGCATGATTAATAATTAATGTATATTCAAAGAAAAAAAAATATGCATCTTAAATACTAAATTTAAATGATATAATTTTAATAAAACTTACACGTAAATTTATACTTCGCGCACTAAAAATAGTAAATTTAATTGAATTCGATACCAAAAGGGTGAATCCGACCCAACAAAAAGTAACAAGCCAAGTTTGGACCCCCAAAAGTTGTACAATTTTCAAAATGAAGTTCTCTTTTGAGTTTTGACAGAGATCGTTTTATTTTCAAAATAATTATTTTCGATGTAATTAAATTTGTTAGGCCTCAAGCGAATACCAACTACTGGATAAGAAACCCTAAATACGAAGAAGCCAAACTGAGGTAAAGCATGTCAACATGCTACATTTTCTTTCGTGTAAATTTTAGTATGCATTAACAATATAAAAATAATTCATGTGATTAGATCATTTTAATATTATTATAAGCATTAACTAATAACTTAAAAATAATAATAAATGGCTTATTAAAATATTATATGTGCACCTCAATAAGAAGTTTAAATTTAAAACCTACAAATATTAAAAGATATGTATTTATTTGAACATATAGAATCATATGGAGTAATTTTGAAGGAAAAAAAAAAAAGATAGATTCAAAAGATTTTTATGTACAAGATTGGCATGTAGAGTACGCATATCAAGATGTGAGTATTGAGTGGAGAGAGATGAGTTGCCCATTTTTATTTGTTTATATTAAATAATAATCAAATAAATAAATTGCCCATATTTGACTGCAATTTAATGTTTACCGGTTTTCTCGTAAGGCGTGCAACGTAATCTCTTGCTGCTCTTTTGGATATGGCTTTATACGAGGGACTTCTATCTAGTTATGCTATATTAAAAATTTATTAACCACCTTTTTTAAGGTTTCTTGAAAATTATATTATATATTCATATTTACTATTTATATACAAAATATTATAAAAGAATGATCCCTTAAATATAGAAATTAATTTGGAATGTATCTCCAATCCCTATCTATCAACTTTAGCCTCCTACCATCACTATTTTCTTTCTAATTTGAGAAAACATTAAAGTCATTATCTCTTTCGTACAAATCCATACCAATATCTCTCTTTCTCTTTCATACAAATCAAAATATTATCCCTCTAAAATTGTAGCATCATATATTTTTCTGAACCAATTTTACCAACAATCATTGAAAAGCTTCAACTATTGATAAATCCATCGACATTATCTCTAAAATTGCAGGTAGAGAGATCTTCCATTGACATACTATTAAAAAGATTTGAAACATTGAATTAGATATTTGGATTTTACGATTTTGTAATTTCTTTGGATTGGGTGTTCTTGAAAACAATTGAAAATTTTCATTAGATTTTATATCTCAAATTTGAAGGGAGATTGTCATGACCCAGATTTTTCACCATCGCGAGTCGTGATGACGCCTACTAACGGATCTACGCTAGCCAAACTTTAAAATTCTCTGATAAATCTCAACAATATAATAAATGAAAATCAATTAAATGAGTGCGGAAGACTTTAAACTTAAATAAAATGGAACAAAAAATTTGCGGAAGTTAGAAACATGTCTCTACCCAGAACCCGGTGTCACTACTCACGAATTTCTAAGATTACTAAATATAACCATGTGAAAGAAATTATAACAGTCTGTTTCGATACAAAAGCTAACAAACTGAATAAAGATATAAGAGACTCCGGGCCCGCGGACGTCAGCAAGGCTACCTCAAGAGTCCCTGGACTGAAGGTCTGCTCCCGATCTAATACTGCCGCGGTCCGAAAGCTGCATCCTGATCTGTGCAAAAGAAATGCACAGAATGTAGCATCAGCACAACCGACCCCATGTGCTAGTAAGTGCCTAGCCTAACCCCGGTGAAATAGTGACGAGGCTAGACAAGACCTATCACAATTAATATGTACAGATACGTGCAATAGAAGAAAATACACGAATTCAAACAACTAAGAGGGAGGGGAACATGATGTGGGGTATGACAGTTTAAATATAGAAATCATCGGGTAAGAAATGAAACCTTACAATAACAACTGATAAGGAAAACACAGGAAAGCCCTACATACAAAAAAAAATATTATACTTGATCCATACTCCGTTGCGGCGCGCAACCCGATCCTCATTTCTCAACATATTACATGGTAGGTGTACCACTCGATCCCATTTCATAATATCACGTGGTAGGCGTACCACTAGATCCCATTTCATAATATATAGGTGGTCGGTGTGCCACACGATCCCATTTCATAATATACATGTGGTCGGCGTGCCACACGATCCCATTTCGTAATATATATGTGGTCGGCATGCCACAATTACATTTCATTATATATATATATATATATATATATGCTCGACGTGCCACACGATCCCATTTCTTTCAACATAATACACATCTAATCCCGGTAAAGGAACAAGATAATATAATAAGCTATCCCGGCAGGGAGATCCAGCTATAACCAAACTTATTCAATTTCTACTTAACATATTTAAATCAAGGTTCGGACTCAGCAATTACCAACTCAGTGTTTAAAGATTTCCAATTAAGTCCTCATAAACAATAATTTAGAATTCGATGATTTAGCAATCAAGGACTCACGGTCATGCTTGACACCAGTGTATAGATACTCGTCACCATACCTATACATCGTACTCGATAAATAGCAATTAGCAAATAAGACTCTACTCCTATTCCCCCAAGCCAAAGTTAGACCAAACACTTATCTCGGTCCAAAAATAGCAATCAAGGCTCTAAAACCGCTTTTCATTTGGAACGACTCCGAAACAACAATACCTAGGCATAATTTGGTTCAATACTATCAATAAGAGCTCAAAAACATAATTCCATAGTCTAGAAATGAAATTCCCATCATTCTTCCAAAACTAGCAAAATCCGACACCGGGCCCACATGGTCCAAAATCGAGGCTCGGACCAAAATTCGTTCACCCATAATCCCACGAGTTCAGATATATAATTAGTTTCAAGATTCGACCCCAAATTAAGAATGAATCACCCAAAATTCCCAAAAAATCAAACTCTACCCAAAAGCCCTAATTTCTACTTTGATTTCATGTTTTTAGGGTAGCATTTTAGTAATTAGATGAAGAATTAATGAGAGAATGATGTTAAGATTACTTACCCAAAGAGTAATCGAGGAAGGAGAGCTTGGATTTCGTCTATGGAGGGTTTAAGATGAGAGCTCGTGTGAAAAGTGAGGAAAAATCCCGCAACCATTCTGTTTTTAAGCTTTTAAAATCACTAGGCATTTTTTGTCTATGCGATCGGGGGGCAACTGATGCGATCGCATAGAGGAGTGGGAACTTGGCTTCAGCGATCGTAGAACAAGTCGTGCGTTCGCATAGAAGAAGAGAAGCCAGGATTTTTGGGTGAAGTTTAAAGATGTGCGATCGCGTAGTGGTGAATGCGATCGCATTGAAGAGGCTGGTCAAACTATGCGATCACAGGACAACTTGTGCGATCACATAGAAGAAATTTAGAATGTCTGAAGAAGACTCTATGCGATCGCATGAATGGATTTGCGATCATAGAGAGAAAATTCTCTGAATACCAGAAGATGAAATTCTACAACAACTCTAAGGCCAAAAACACTCCGAAACACTCCGAAGCCCTCGGAGCTCCTAACCAAACATCCACACTAACTCAACAACATTCTACGAACTTACTCGAGTGATCAAATCACTAAAATAACATCCAAATGAAAGAATCAACCCTCAAAAATCATCATTTCTTATTTCAAGTTCATAAACTTCCAACTTTATCTATTTAGGTCTGAAACACGTCAAACGACTTTCGTTTTCAACCAAACTTTACCGATAGTGCTTATCACATATTTAAGACTTGTACCGAGCGTCGAAACCAAAATATGAGCCCGATACCTATATTTTCTAACTCATTTTCATTTCAAATTTTCATATTATTTTCAGAAAAATAATTTAACAGCAAAATTCTTTTGCTCGGGTTTTGGACCTCGAATTTTGACTCCGGGCACATGCTTGAGTCCCATATTTTCCTACGGATATCCCGGGATTGTCACATCACCGGTCCGGGTCCTTTTACCAAAAATATTGACCAAAGTCAACTATAATAATATTAGTATCAGAATTCTTCAAATTTTTCACATAACTCACATATTATAACATAAAAACTTTCCAGTTTCGTGCTCGAACTATGCACGCAAATCTAGGTAACCACAAGCGAGGTTTTCAAGGCCTTGGAAGTGCGGAAAAAGGGAAAAATATAGTGATGACCCCTTTGGGTCGTCACATTCTCCACTTCTAAAACAACCGTTCATCCTCGAACGGACAAAAGAAAGAAGTACCTGAGTCAGGAAATAGATGAGGGTAAGGTCCGCATATCACACTCGGACTCCCAGGTCGATGCCTCAGGAGGTTGAACTCTCCACTGAACATGCACTAAAGGAAAACTCTTCGATCTCAACTATCGAACCTGCCGGTCTAGAATAGCTACCAGCTCCGCCTTGTAGGACAAATCCTTGTCCAACTGGATAGTGCTAAAATCTAACATGTGGGTAGGATCGCCATGTTACCTCCGAAGCATAGAGACATGAAATACTGGGTGCACAACTGACAAGCTAGGTGGCAAGGCAAGTGTATAAGCCACCTCTTCCACTCGATCAAGTATCTCAAATCGACCAATGTACCTAGGGCTAAGCTTGCCCTTCTTCCCAAATATCATCACGCCCTTCATAGGCGACACACGGAGAAATACTTGCTCACCAACCATGAAAGCCACATCTCAAACCTTGCGATCCACATAACTCTTTTGCCACGACTGAGTCGAATGAAGCATGTCCTGAATGATCTTGACCTTATCCAAGGCCTCTTAGACTAAATCTGTACCCAACAATCGAGCCTCTCCCCATTCAACCATCCGACTGGAGACCGATATCGCCTACCATACAACACCTCATAAGGAGCCATCTGAATGCTGGACTAGTAGATGTTGTTGTAGGCGAACTTTGCTAAAGGTAGAAATTGGTCCCACGAGCCTCCAAAGTTAATAACACAGGCTCAGAGCATATCCTCCAATATCTGAATAGTCCTCTCAGACTGACCATCTATCTGAGGATGGAATGATGTACTCAACTGAACCTAGGTGCCTAAATCCCGCTGAACTGCTCTCAAAAAGCGCGAAGTACCTCGATCTGAAATGATATATGTCGGCACCCCATAAAGACGAACAATCTCTCAGATGTAGATCTCAGCTAATCTCTCCGATGAATAGGTGGTGGCAACATGAATGAAATGTGCTGACTTGGTCAGCCTATCCACAATCACCCAAATAGCATCAACAGGAATGAAATGTGCTGACTTGGTCAGCCTATCCACAATCACCCAAATAGCATCAAACTTCTTCCGGGTCACCGGAAGTCTAGTAAAGAAGTCCATGGCAATCCGCTCCTACTTCTACTCCGGAAGCTCAATCCTCTGAAACATACCACCAGGCCTCTAATGCTCATACTTGACTTGCTAACAATTCAAACATCGAGCCATATATGAAACAATGTCCTTCTTTATCATACACCTCTAATAATGTTGTCGCAAGTCCTGATACATCTTCGCGACACCCTGGTGAATAGAATACCGGGGACTATGGGCCTCCGCTAAGATCAACTCTCGAATACCATCGACATTGGGCATACATACTAGCCTCTTTAACTTCAAAACATCATTCACATCTAAAGTCACCTTTGTGGAACCTCCACGATGCACAGTGCCTCTCAGGACACATAAATGAGGATCATCAAACTGCCGATCACGGATACACTCCAATAATGAAGAATGAGCGACCGTGCAGCTAAAACTCGGCTAGGCTCAGAAATGTCCAACCTTACAAACTGATTGGCCAAGGCCTGAATATCCAAAGCAAGCGGTCTCCGGCTGACTGGAATATAGGCAAGACTACCCATGCTGACTGACTTCCTGCTTAATGCATCCGCCAACACATTGGCTCTCCCGAGTGGTACAAAATAGTAACATCATAATACTTCAGTAGCTCCAACCATCTTTACTACCTCAAGTTCAACTCTTTCTGCTTGAACAAGTATTGCAGACTCTTGTGATCAGTGTATACCTCACACGTCACACCATATAAGTAATGCCTCCAAATCTTCAAAGCATGAACAATGGCTTCCAACTCTAGATTATGGACTAGGTTATTCGTCTCGTGGATCTTTAACTGCCTTAAAGCATAAGCAATGACCCTGCCATCCTACATCAATATTGTGCCAAGCCCAACACGAGAAGCATCACAATAAACTGTATAATGCCCTGAACCTGTGGGCAAAACCAATATCGGTGCCGTAGTCAGAGCTGTCTTGAGCTTCTGAAAGCTCTCCTCGCACTCGTCTGACCACCTGAACTGGGCACCCTTTTTGGGTAAACCTGGACATTGGGGCTACTATAGATGAGAATCCATCAACAAATTGACGATAATAACCGGCTAACCCTAAGAAACTCTGAATCTCAGTAGCTGAAGCTAGTCGAGACCAAGTATTGACTGCCTTAATCTTAACCTGAATGCCCTCTACTGATACTACAAGACCCAGAAATGCAACTGAAGTCAACCAGAACTCGCACTTTGAGAATTTGGCATACAACTGGCTATCCTTCAGAGTCTGAAGAACCACTTTGAGGTGTTGTTCGTGCTCCTACTGAGTGTGGGAGTACACAAGAATATCATCAATAAAAACTATCACGAACAAGTCTAAATAAGGCCTGAACACTTGGTTCATCAACTCCATGAATATTGCTGGGGCATTTGTCAATCCAAATGACATGACCAAAAACTCATAAAGCCTGTACCGAGTACGAAATGCTGTCTTAAGGACATCAGACGCCCTAATCCTCAGCTGATGATAGCCTGATCCCAAATCTATCTTTGAACATACCTTCGCACCCTGCAACTGATCAAACAATCATCAATCATCGGAAGTGGATACTTGCTCTTATCGTCACCTTGTTCAACTATCGGTAATGAATGCACATCCTCATCGATCCATCCTTTTTCTTTACAAATAGAACTGGCGCGCCCCAAGGAGAAATACTAGGCCTGATGAAACCCTTCTCAAGCAAATCTTGCAACTGATCCTTTAACTCTTCAGCTCTGGCGGGGCCATACGATACGGCGGGGATAGAAATGGGATGCGTGCCTAGGGCCAGATCAATAAAAATATCAATATCACTATCGGGCGGCATACCCGGCAGGTCTGAATGGAAAATCTCTGGGAACTCCCAAACAATAGGAACTGAGTCAATAGAAGGAACCTCCATGCTGGAATCACGAACATATGCCAAATAGGCTAAACACCCCTTCTCGACCATGCATCGATCTTTAACATATGAAATAACACTGCGGGTGGAATGTCCTGGGGTCCCTCTCCACTCCAATCGGGCAAAGTCCGATAAAGCCAAGGTCACGATCTTGGCGTGACAATCCAAGATTGCATGATACGGGGACAACCAGTCCATCCCTAATATGACATCAAAATCAACCATGTCTAGAAGCAATAGATCAACACGGATCTCAAGACCCTCAAATACTACTACACAGGAATAATGAACTCTGTCGACCACTATAGAATCACCCACTGGTGAGGACACATATGCATGAATACCCAAGACATCACTAGGCATAGCCATATAGGGAGAAAAATATGATGACACATATGAATACATGGACCCGGGGTCAAATAGTACTGATGCATCCCTGTCACAAAATAAAAACATCGGAAGACTCAACCTCTAGACTGGCTGGCAAAGCATAACACTAGGGTTGGGCCCCACCTCCCTGAACTACATCTCTAGGATGATCAACCACTGGCTGTCCTCTACTTCTGCCGGTCCGAGCTCCACATCTACGGTCCCTACCTCCACCTGTATGATCCCTACCCCCGCCTCTAGCTGACTGGGCGGGCTGTGGATCACCCGCTGCCTTAATCATAGGGCGAGGACCTTTCTACTGAGAGATGTCAGAAGCTCGAGGGCAATAACTGGCAATGTGACCCATGTCGCCACATATGAAACAAGCCCTCGGCTGCTGAGAATAACGGAGTGGTGGTGCGCTGATAGGTGTTGATGCTGAACCGAAAGACTGTCGGTCAGAATACTGCGACTGAGAGCCACGGCCACCGGAAGTACCATGAGAAACCTGAAGAGTTGACTAAAAGGGCCTCGGTGAATGACCTCTACCATAAGAATCCCTACCTCCAGATGAGGTACCACTGAACCTACCAGAATGAAAATGTCTCTTATCCGACATCTGACCACCCACTCATGAGAGGACCATCTCAACTCTGTAGGCCGCATTGGACACCTCCTGAAAGGAAATATCACTACCAACTCCCACGGCCATCCGGAGACGGATCGGCTGAATCAATCCATGAATAAATCTCTAGACCCTCTCTCGCTCTGTAGGGAGTATCATAATCGCATGGCATGCCAAGTCAACAAATCTAGTCTCATAATGTGTAACTGTCATGGAGCCCTGCTGGAGGCACTCAAACTACGTACGAAGTGCCTCCCACTGAGTGACGGGGATAAACTTCTCCATCAACAACTGTGTGAATTGATCCTATGTTAAAGATGGAGATCCTACTGGTCTAGATAGGCAAAAATCTTTCCACCAAGTCTTGGCGGACCTTGCAAGCCCGAAGGTGCAAAAATCGACCCCGTTGGTCTCCACTATACCCATGGTCTTGAGAATCTCATGACAACTGAATAAAAAATCCCGAGGATCTTCTGATGAAGCACCACTAAAAGTGGTGGTGAAAAGCTTCGAGAACCGATCAAGTATCCACAAAGCATCCGAAGACATGGCCGCTCTACCGCCAGCCTGAGCTGTAATACCCGTCCGAACTGCAACCGCGGGCTGAACCTCTAGAACCTGAGTTCGAGGAGCTACATGCTCCAGAGTACGTATAGAAGGAGTCTGAACCCCTCCTCCAACCTGAGCAAGTGGCTGGTGCTACTGGCAGCAAACTTGCTCTAGTAACACTATCCATAAAGCCTGCCAATCGGACTAGAGCATCCCAAAGATCGGGGGTGAACATGACCCCTCACAGGACCTGAGCTGGGCCTACTGGAGCAGCTGGAGCGAGAACCTGCTCGTCATAGTGAATATGAGGCTCCACCTCTAGAACTGCTGCTTGGGGCTCAGCTCTGCCCCTACCTCGGCTTCCGGCACGACCTCGGCCTCTACCCCTTGTAAGAACTGCCTCTAGGGGCTCAGGCTATTGCGTGGTAGAAGAAGAAGCACCATCTGTGAAAGAATAGAGTAGAAGGACAATCAGTATTTTAGAAACAGAATCGCACGACATGAAAGAACAAAAGTGAAACGTTTCCTAACTCCGTAGCCATTGGGGGATAAATACAGACGTCTCCGTACCGATCCCTCAGACTCTACCAAGTTTGTCCGTGAGTAGCGAGACCTATGCAACCTAGGGCTCTAATACCATCTTGTCACGATCCAGATTTTCCACTATCGGGAGTTGTGGGTAAATACTTCATCACCTAGAAACTTTTTACTTAACTCATTCCAAGATATCCATAGTAACATGTGAGTAACTTCTCATAACCGTAGGACATTCCAATCCTCAAGTAGTGGTTTGAACCACCATAACCCTTTCGGGATCCACCTACACATAACAAGACATAATCCTTGAATACTTCCAAATAAAATCAATCACAACTACCGTCAAGCCTTACAGGTACTGTCATGAATCATATGCATAACGTCTTCACGCTGAAGAAATTGATCACCGTAACTATTGTGCCAATTCAATCATGGTTAACCAATCTAACTTCTTCTATTTCATCCTTAACTTGCCTTATAGATAATAATAGCTCCACTGCTTTCATCACAAACCAACACCCGCACTCATTTTGAGTGACCCCATTCCATGAGACCACATTGTCTCCAAACCCATGAACTGTTTCATACCCTCATTGAACGCATATTTGTATTACAACTGGTACATCCATTATGATGATTCCTCTACAAATCTGAAATAATTTTGTTTCATTACTCCAAAGGCTACACTACAAGTCGAAGATATCATAGAACCTTTCGAGCCTCTTTTCATAATCCGCTACAAAAGCTTGACTCTTAATCATACTCATGACTGGAAATCCTTAGGCACTATTCCTTAACCTTTGAATCCATTAGGATTGTTATTAAGAGTTACTCACTCTGACATGGTCCCGAATATAATCAACCCCAAGACTCTTCTAGCACATGAACAACCTTCTCAATGAAGCACCCGGCCAAGTCACTTTCTTTGTAACCCGCATCTACACAAATTATAAATCTCGAACCTTCCCCAAGCCTGAAAATAATTGATAAGGCCATATATGGCACACATCTCTCAAATAATTTTCTCAAACTATCACTTATATTCTTTTCCCTTACCTGAAATAACTCACCATTATGCCGGTATCAAGAAACCTTACAAGTAGGTAATCATGCAACCCAATTATAGGCGGTTGGACTCTCCATTTAGCTTGGAACGACATATTACATAACTCTAGCACCCACCAAGATTCCTTCTCTCTTATTTACATAACCTTGTGCAATCAAACAAACCCTTGTGTTAGCATTTCATGAACGTATTGAATCTTTAGAAACATTTACATATTTGGACTCTTACTAGATAATTAGTAAAATCATCTCCAGTAGCTTCTGTGAGCACGTGATTTTTGCCCTATACGAGAATTACTCCCAAAATGTCAAAAATAAAAGAGTTTTTGTGTTTGTTTGCAATATTTGGGGATTACATGTTCTTTCTCTTGTTGTTTGCATTTGTGTGCCCATGTCTACTTGTTTAAATTAATAAATATATATATATATATACAAAATATGTTGCATTTATATTTTTAGGATTAGTTTCGTACTTGGAAGTAGTTAAGTTTATTTGTACGAAAATGAAAAAAATCATAAAAAAGGGGTATTTTTCGCATTTCTTGTCATTTAATGTACAATTGTAGGATTTGGGTATTTAATTATGTTAATTGTTAGTAAAAATTAATTGTATGTGTTACAAGTTAATCTGACTCTCTCTCTCTCTCTCTCTCTATATATATATATATATATATATATATATATATATATATATATATATATATATATATATATATATATATATATATATATATATATATATATATATATATATATATATATATATATATATATATATATATATATATAATACAATATAGAGTCTAGTTTTAGGAAATAAAAAGATAAGGAAATTAGATTTGGGCCAAAACCTAGTCCAAAACCAGGCCCAATCGAGTTACCCCAAACCCAGTCCGGTTCACCTTTAATCGGATCCGTCCATTTCAATTGATCCAATAGCCTCAATCACTCTGTTATACCCGACTCATTTCACTCCAAAGACCGGTCCGATCCTAAACTAACTGAAGCGACGTCGTTTCCATTAATTAATTGATCCAAGTCGTTGATCTCATCAGATCGAACGGCTAGGAATTCATTTTAATATGCAAAATCCCTTACCCAGCCCCCCTAAGCCGGACTCCCCTCACCTTCAGCGTCTCTCTTAGAGACGAACTAAGCCTCCGCCGTCCACCACCGTGCGCCGCCTGCCGGAAATCGCCTCACGGCGGTTCCGGTAGGCCAAACCAATCCAAATTAACACCGTAGAATCTCCCAAGCCCCCTCTACACGGATCTGGCAGTGGTTAGTTTCGAATGTTGCTCGAACGCTTCGAATATCAATTTGAAGTTCGCCGGAACTTGAACGTTCATCCCAAACCACCCCAAACTCACCCCGAACACTCCCATGACCTCCCTCACACCCTTACCGACCTTAGTCCGGCTCAAAGTTGACCAGAACCGGTAAAGCCCCAAAACCGAGCTCCATGAACCCTAATTTTCAAAGGGGTTGAAATTGAGAGGATATTAAGGTCTAATGGACCTTAATCCAGGTGTTCTCAACTGAGAACACCCCGATTAAGGCCCATTTGGCTTCATAGTTCAAGTCCAAAGTCGATCCGGAGCCACTGTTGATTTCAGGAGGTATCTTTTCCTCTTCCCTTTCTCCTAGCCTTATAATAGCCTCATGATTGTATTCATTTACGTGATACTTTTCAGTGTTGTTAATTTCTAATAGGTTTGCTGTTCTACTCTTTAAGACCCTTTTTATTTGGTCGATTCTTGTTGTTTTTTTGATTGAAAAATGAATGGTATGCTCAGTGTGATTAAGGTCGTCAAGCCAATTAGTTCATATTTGTTGGTCTCCTGTTGTGTCCAAAACCATGAATCACTGACTTGTTTGGCGTTTGCTTGTTCTTGATTGTATGTGTTGGGATCAATTAAGTAAATGTCGTCGCTTAGTTATACGAATTTTCCTGTTAAAACACTGGATAGTGATTAATGCTGTTGATTTGATCCGAAATCATTACCAAGCTAAGTGCTTGAACTGTTTGTGACTTTAATTTGAGTCCTGAATCTGATGTGGCTGTTAGCATCAGTGATTAATCAGAATTAGCACATTTTAGGATTCAAAAATGCCCTGCCCATAAAAGGGATTAGTGGAACCTGCTGCAGCAGGGCATGATTGTGGCAGGCAATAGTTTAATTAATTAAAGCCCACACTTAAACAAGACTTAGTGGTTAAAACAGAGAATATAATGGGCTGGCAGATAAGAGGATGGGCAGAGTTGGTTTTCTGATTATTGTATCTTAGAGTTTCATTTTGTTTTTCAACTATAAGTATAGGGTTAAAAAAACAGAGTGGGGGAGGGCTTCTTTTCTGAGGCAGCAGACATTAGAGGAGAGTTCTTTTAAGAAGAGCATTCTGGCATTGAAAATAAGGGAGATGTAAAGAAGAAAAGAAAACATTTCCTGTGATAGAAAGGGGATCTTCTGGAAAACAGCATACATTAGAGAGGGAATTTTAAAAGGGGGAGCATTCTAAAATACAGAGAGTAGAGTATAGGACATAGAGGAGGGTCTCTAGCTTGAGTTGAAGTTTTCAGTTAATTCTAAAACTGAAAAATAGTTGGCATTCTCTGTTTTCTGTTACATACTCGGATTTAAATAATAGGCAGAAATTTTTGGGTATTGGAATGGTTGTTTGAAGTAAATTGTGGTTCAATCAGTTGGGTACACAAGTCCCCTAGGGCATTTCAGAAGTATATGGGTCTGTTTGATTTAGAATTCTTTGCTGTTGGTCTCTTTGAAGTAGTTGAGCCTTTGGCCATTAATTTCTCTCTTTGGAGTCTGTTTGCTGGGACATTTTGGTTGCCGTTTAGTTACTGCTGTACTGCTGATTGCTATCCTGTTGTCACTGCTCACTCTTCTTCCTATTTCCATATTCCAGGTACACATCCCTATCATTGTAGCTTCTTGATTCGAAAAGGAAATGAAGCCTGAAGCTCACTTTTAAATCTGTTTAACACATGTAGTTGTCCAATGTTTCTTATGTTTGTAAGAGTACATATAATTAAATTTGTCTTACTGGTTTGGGTTGTGAAAAATGCATTTAGATCAAAAACACACTGTCATTGGACATGTATAGAGACCTGAATTATTTCGGCTGTATCTATGCTTAAATCTTCTCTATTCATGGTGTGCGATTTCCAAATCCGTTAATACTCGATCCTGTGTTAAAATTGAGATTAATCATCTGTTTAAGTAGAAAGTTTAAGGTGATTTGAACACCCGTGAGGAATGATATCTTGAATTTGCAAAAATATGTGCCAATTGCTCTTTGAGGATTCTTTGAATTCAAAGTAAGATTTTTTCATGTAATTGTTCACCATAGTCTTGAATTTGCTCACTTAGTTATCCAGTCATATGTTTACTCGAATCGGTTATAGTTGAGTATGACTTTGTCACATTATAGAAATTGGTTCGTTATTCTTCAATTGAACGACGTAATTAGATTAAAGGAATCGAGGGTGCATTTCATGTGACCCGACTCCAATTTTGAACAAGGTTAAATAAGCGTGTCAGGAACCACAGGCGCATTTCATGTAATGTGGCTCGCAACATGTTTTAAATAATTTTGAATCAACTCTTAAATAAATATAGCGGAATGTAGTTCGCTTTAAATTAGAATTAGAGGTGTGCCTCGCCTAACAAGTTATACAAATCGCGGGGCCCTCATAAATGTATATGTAAAATATATAGATTTCGAGATGTGCCGTTTCTTAGCGAATTTCCGGCCTTCTCAAAAATGTAAATAAGTAATCGCTCTAGGCGCGTATTTTAATAATTTTACCTTCTTAAATACGGGTGTGCATTTCATGCGGCCCAAATCCAAATCCCAAAATGTTGAATAAGAATGTGTCGAGGATCCGGGTGCATTTCATGTGACGTGATTCAAAACATATTTTTAGGCAACATTCTCTTTCGTAAATAATAATAATAATAAAAGTGGTAAAGGGATATTAATTTGCATTAAGTATATAATTGTAAAAATCAGATAAATAAGCCGAATATGACAGTTAAGCGACCGTGCTAGAACCACGGAATTCGGGAATGCCTAACACCTTCTCCCGGGTTAACAGAATTCCTTATCCGGATTTCTGGTTCGCGGACCGTTAAATAGAGTCAAACCTTTCCTCAATTCGGGTTTCAAACCGGTGACTTGGGACACCATAAATCTCCCAAGTGGCGACTCCGAATCTCTCAATAAATGAATCCCGTTTTGGTTGTCCTTTAATTGGAAAAACTCTCTTTTATATCTCGCGCCCTCGCGGGTAGCGGAAAAAGGAGGTGTGACAGTTCTGGCGACTCCACTGGGGACCACTGGTTCAGGGTTTAAGAATTCGAGCTTTGAATAATTGTTATATTTGGCTTATTATCATCTCATTTTATTATGTGTTTGTATTTAATGTGCTAAGTATTGTTTTACCGCTTTGATATTTTTGTGAATTGAACATATAAACTGTGCCAAAACCAATCTCCCCTCTGAGTCTTCTAAATCATGCAGAAGGGTGCACTTCGTGTGACTTCTTTTCTGTATAGTGTCTAGTTCCCATTTTAGAACGAGGTTTGGATAAGTTGCAAAACCGGTGAAGCTTCTGTATTCCCGGGTTGTTGCCTCCCCCTCGGCTCGAGCTGTCCGCTCGGGTAAGCCAGGTCTAGAACAATAAACCCAGGTTTTTGAACCTAGAATAACAAAGCTTCATGCCGAATCCCTAGTAGGAACGTTTATTTACATCATGTTGCATTTGACTTAGGGGACTCAACACAGGGGTTGGGTCCGTCTAGGACAGGTGACCTGAAATGAAAAGACCATTTTGCTGCATCCTGTTTGTCTTACGCATTTATCTGCTTCAGACTTGCATGCTGATCGGTTTTAAATAAGGAAAATTAAAAAAAAAAAAAAGAAAGAAAGAAATAAAGAAAAATAGTGTGTCTTATTCTTGAAATAGATAAAAAATAGTTTACGTGTTTTCTTAGTAAAATGGATAAATAAATTAAAAAAATAAAAAAAAAATAGTTTTCATTGACACATTGTAGTTTGTTTTATTAAAACCGAACTACGTGGGTTTGATTCTCATTGGATGTGAGATATGTAGGCAACCTTTATCAGGTCCAACTTCACCTTTTGCAAAAATATCAAAACTTACTTTTTCGTACTAAATAAGTCGGTGATGCTGTTTTCAAAAACAGCCGAATGTTCCCGAAAAGGACGCCGGAAGGCTGATTTCGTATAAACGGCCACCTTTGGGTCAATTTTTTGATTTCGATCAATTTACCCCCACAACCTTAAAATCTTCGTCCCCGAGACGTTGAAAGGCCGTGATTGAAAACTGAGTTTTTATTTAGCAAAACAAAGTTATTTTTCTTTATTTAAATCACCTTAATAAATGTGCATGATGAGCACGAATCAGAATAAATCATTTTCAGTCTTTAGCGAGGTCCCTCAGCAGCTCCACATATGGTGGAACGATTTGGAAGACAGTAGCAAAAAGATAGTGGAGAGAATTTTGGGAGGTTTTGTTAATCTGCTGAATATCAAGCCAAGGAAAGACATCATCGAGGCACTGATATCATTTTGGGATCCGACCCGCAATGTGTTCCGCTTTGTCGACTTTGAATTGACACCTACGCTAGAGGAGATTGCAGGCTATGCAGGATTAAATGGGAAATTAAGAGGGCAATACCTGCTTTCACCAAGACCGGTATCTCCGCATGAGTTTCTGGATTTGCTAAGCATTAGTCGGAAGGTGAAAAATGATGATTTATTAGGAGGATGTTGCAATCTCCAATTCTTATACCAACGGTACGGCACTCCTCGGGGTTTCGAAGAGTCAAACCTTGGACTAACTCACACAGGGAATAGAACCAAGTGGGAGGCCAGACGAATTCTGGCATTTATAACGACATTCTTGAGGATTGTGATTTGTCCACGCGAAGATAAGAAAATAGAGATAAGTCTGGTAGGAGTAGCCGATGTTGCAATCAAAAAGGCTACCAGCACGGTGGTCCCTTTGGTTTTGTCCGAAATCTATCGAGCCTTGACCGTATGCCGAGAAGGGGGCAATTTCTTTCAAGGATGCAATCTGTTACTCCAATTGTGGATGCAAGAACACCTCTATCACCGGACACAATACATGAACCATGGGTTGATTGGGAAAAACTGTATCAGGGGTTTTGAAGAACGGATGATAGGCGCTGTATTCCCTGAAGGCGTCGAAGCATGGCTTGCACGACTAAGCTCAATAGAAGCCGATCAGGTTGAATGGGCGTTCGGGTGGTTACCCGATACCGAAGTAATATATATGGCAGCCGAGGAGTGTTATATTCTTCTGATGGGGATCCGCAGTGTCCAACCATATGTTCCTCATCGGGTATTGCATCAACTCGGAAGGTTTCAGGTTATTCCTACTGATCAAGATCTGAGAAAGCACGCCATTGAGTTGAGCCCAGGAGTCGTATTCCCCGAAGAAAAGATTAGAAAGATGTGGCATGAATGTAGATTCCATGAGCCTAAAACTATGGTTCGGGAACTAGCTAAGGGTAAGGTGGATCCAAAGTATAATGTGAGGTTCGGGAAAAGGTTTCAGATTCGTCCGAAATGTTCTAAAAGAGCCCATGTCCAACAGTTCACGGAAGATTCACAGGAGCAATGGAATTGGCTAGCAAAGGAGGAAGGGTACAGGACAAAGATTGGTAGGATAGAACAGCAGGTCCGGGACCTTCAATTCGAGAAGAATATGCAAGCCGCCGCCGACGAAGGAGATAAAAAGAAGTTGGCACAAGAAAATGACTTTTTGAGAGCTCAAATCCAGCAAATGAAAAGGGATGATGACAGACAATTGAGGAGTCGATCAGACGAAAAATTGATAAGGAGTTTAAAAAATCAAGTCACAGATGTCCAAAAGGAACTAGAAGAGTCAAAGACCCAAACAATGAGGATCCGTACTAGCTGGAAGAGGGAGGCACATCAACAGTCACTTCATATACAGCAAGTGGAAAAAGATTATACTGAGGTCATCACCAATCTGAGAGAAGCAAATGTTATCCTCAGGGAACGGGTCTTCAAACAAGCCCGAGATGCCAGGGCAGACCTCGACCGTTGCCACAATTTGATGGCCCGACTGCAAGAACAAGTGGATAGGCTCTTAGATTAGGTCACCTACAACGCTCGAAGATTGGGGGCGAAGAACCAGCGGATAGAACAACTACTCAGAGAAAGGGACATGATCAAAGACAGAATTGGAGAGATCGGGCATTATGTCACCATGAAGTGTTTAGCTTGTGAACAAATGCCACGTGCCGCCCTTTTTGCTTCGATTATGGACTATGTTCATCAGATCATGAGAGAGTTAAGGAGACTGCACAGGGACCTCACACCAAGGCCCGCGGCGAGGCCGGACGATACCTCGCGGGCCCCTAGGAGTTTAAGAGCATTGGGCTATTGATTAAAAGATGTATTTTTTACTTTTGTTGACATTTTCAGTATTTTAGGTTTTGATGAGTCAAGCATTTCTCTTTTGTTGTTGATTATTGTAAGACATGTTTCGTGACCGTAAAGGTTCTTTTTTTTCACTATGAGGATTCGAGAATTTCGCCACAATCTTGTTACCAGAACTACGCTCGGTCTGATTCACGCGGGGACGTGATACGTAGGCAATCCACATAAGATTCGACCACCACTAGAAAGAAAGGAAAAGAACATGAAGGTTAATAACAATAAGGTTTTCAAGGATAATTGAAAAAGGGAAAAAGAAAAAAAAAGAAAAAAAAGAAGAAAAGAAGCTGGAATGACGCATGTGATGAGTACATATAGAAAGTGGTTAATTGATTAGGTGCATTGTATCCCAACGTGCTATAACATATCTGTTAAACTCGGTAAGCTAACAAGTTTGTTGCATTCCAGAAAAGTTTAGCAGTTGGTTTGACATAATATCCTGGCCGGCCACCATTACCGTACTAGATCTAAAGGGCCAATTCCAGCAAGCACGTCTAGTTCCGGTAAAAGCCTCGAGGAAGAGAAATCAGAGATACAGATCATGAAAGAAGAGGTAGATCGGTTGAAACAGCAGATAACAGAGATGCACCTAGCCTGGGCTAGGGGACAGTCTTCACCAAACCTCCCTACTCTCGCATCAGCTCCAGAACATCCACCCCTCGATCCTTCGACAAGCGCCCCACTCTATCCATACTATCAAGGGGAAAACCCTTATGCCACCCAAGTTCCACCAGCCAAACAAAATTCCCCTCCGGTCACCCCTGTTTTTGTGGCACCCCCACCTGCTACTCTACAAAAGTCGTCCGGTGAGCCGCATGTTCAAATCCATGACAATTCTTACTATCCTCCCGAGCCTACCTTTAGGGCTCCCGAACCGCATCCACACACCCCTCACTGGGATAACCCGGCAGAACCGGAAAAGCACTTCCAAAGTTCGAAACATGAGGAAGTTATTAGAAAAGTTAAAAGCTTGGAGCAGTCCTTCAGGAATATGCACGGTTTGGTCAACCAGGTCAGTGTCGCTTACAAGGATCTGTGTCCATTCCCAGATGTCCAGTTGCCAGCCGGGTTCAAAATGCCCAAGTTTGACCTATACGAGGGGCATGGTGATCCGGTAGCCCATCTTCGAGGGTTTTGTAGTAAAATGCGAGGAGCCGGAGGACGAGATGAGATTCTGATAGCTTACTTCGGTCAGAGTTTGGGGGGATCCGCACTAGAGTGGTACACTAGGCAGGATCCCAGTAGATGGTTTACATGGGATGATTTGGCTCAAGCATTCATTGGCCAGTTCCAGTACAATCTTGAAATAGTCCCAGACCGCTTATCATTGCTAAAGTTAAAGAAGAAACCCGCCGAAAGTTTCAGGGAATTTGGTTTTCGCTGGAGGGAACATGCAGCAAGGGTAGATCCGCCTATGAGAGAGAACGAGATGGTGGATTACTTCTTGCAGACACTGGAGCCAACCTATTTCGGACATCTGGTGACGTCTGTGGGTAAGTCATTCACTAAGGTGATAAAGATGGGGGCTATGATCGAGGAAGGCTTGAAAGCTAACAAGATTATGAGCTATTCAGCGTTGAAATCCACCACCCAAGCTATTCAAAGTGGTACCGGAGGAGTGCTTGGGAAAAAGAGGAAAGAAGAAGTCACGACAGTCGAGTCCGGAACATGGTTCAGAAACAGAGGCCCCGCACCCCAGTATAACCCGCCACAGCCTCACCACCAAAATTACCTCCACAATCCATATAACCACCCGCAACATTACTATCCAGCACCTGATCCCCATTTTACTGTCCATCACGCTCAGTCATATGCCGCACCTCCCGTCCATGCACCATGGCGTGCACCAAACCCGCAAAACAGTTATCCACCCCCAAGAGCCTACAGAAACCCCACGGGCGCGAGTTTTTGTCCGAACCAAGCATTCAAGAGCGACAGGGCGCCAAGGCCAAAGACTTTCACTCCCTTGGGAGAGTCTTACACCAGTCTGTTCCACCGATTGAAGCAAGTTGGGTTGCTAAATCCGGTCGAGGCTAAGCTGCCAAACCTCTTCCAAAGAATTTGGATCATTTAATAAATTGTGCATATTGTTCAGGATGTCCGGGGCATGACATAGAAAAGTGTTGGAGGTTGAAAATAGCTATCCAGGAACTCATCGACACTCGCAGGATTGAGGTCCAGACTCCAGCAGAACCCAATATCAACCGAAATCCACTCCCAACTCATCATGAGACCAACATGATCGAGCTGGTGCGGGTAGAAGAGGGAAAGGAGAAAACCTCTCAGACTGTAATGATGATCAAGTCTAGTGGAGTAGGATGAAAAGAGGGCCAAACCTTGATGGGTCACTCATTTGCAAAAAGGACGTACAAGAGGGGTTGGAAGCAGAAAGGGGAAATACGAGCAAAGTACCGGTAAGGCCGGGGGAAGCAAAAATAGCTGTACCAGGGGTAGCAACCAAACCCGTCTTAACGGTAGCAGGTGTTCGAGTGGATCCTTTCATCATCAAGCTAGTAATACAGTTGCCAATAGCTGATAGCAAAGCTATTCCATGGAATTATAATCGGGTCACGACAACCTACAAAGGAAAGGAAGTTAAAGAGGAAGTTTGCGAAGTGCAAGGTTTGACCCGCTCAGGGAGATGTTTTGCCCCTGCGGAATTGAGGAAGACTACTCCGGCAACACTAAAAAAGCCGGTAACTGACGAAGAGGCAGAAGAATTCCTGAAAAAGATGAAGCTGCATGATTATTCTGTCTTAGAACAGCTGAAGAAAACCCCTGCGCAAATATCATTGCTATCCCTGCTGATACATTCTGAAGAACATCGGCAAGCTTTGATGAAAGTTTTGAATGAGGCCCATGTACCTGATAAAATCTGTGTGAGTCATTTGGAGAAGATCACCAATAGGATCTTCGAAGCGAACCGGATCACCTTCACCGATGATGAGTTGCCTGAGGAAGGCACCGAGCACAATAAGGCTTTATATCTTACGGTAAAGTGTGAGGAGTCGGTGGTTACCAAAGTCCTAGTCGACAATGGGTCCAGTGCGGTTGTGCGAATATTTGTCCTCTCTCTACGCTGAACAAGTTGAAAGTGGACATCGGCAGGATACGCAAGAACATCATATGTGTCCGAGTGTTTGATGGAGGAGGCAAGGCGTCGGTCGGGGACATAGTGTTAATCTTGACAATCGGACCGGTGGAGTTCACCATGGAATTCCAGGTGCTGGACATGGTAGTGTCATATAACCTTATGATAGGGCGACCGTGGATCCATGCCGCAAAAGTAGTTCCATCTAGCCTACACCAACTAGTCAAGTTTGAGTGGGACCAACAAGAGATCGTAGTCCATGGAGAGAATGATCTACAACCAGGCACCATCGTCCCCTTTGTTGAGACAGAAGAGGATGTTGGGCCATGGGTATACCAGATCTGCGATGTGGTATCCGCCAACCGAGTTCCAGAAGGGGAATGTATTCCCAATGATAGAATAATTACTGCAGACGTCATGGTGGCTCATGAAATGTTGAGAAACGGTTTCATACCCGGCAAAGGTTTAGGTGCATCTCTGCAAGGAATCATACAAACCGGTATCTGTGGTCGAAAATGTGGGAACCTTCGGCTTGGGATTCAAGCCAACATCAGAGGACATCCAGCGAGCCAAGAGGAATAAGCAGAAGACATGGGTGCTCCCGAAGCCTGTTCCGCGCCTTTCCCGATCTTTTGTCAGGTCTGGAGTAAGAGGACATCCGACGACAAAGATTCCCGATCCTATGGTTAGGCCAGACGAAGAGTTCTTAAGAAAATTCGAGGACCTATTCGCAGATGTATGCATGCTAGAGGATGGCGAAGGATCCAGCCATGCCGAGATACAATTTGTGGGATCGAAAGCAAAATTGAATAATTGGAAGGCTACTCCTCTCCCTGTCCGGAAGGAGTCTTGGTAGTTTGTTTTGGATTGTTTTCTTTTGAAATTTTGTGTTGAGGTTGTCCCCGGAGTAAAATCCGTTTGTTTTAGTTCATTTTGATTTGAGTTTGCAAGCTTGTTTTTCCTTGTACTGTTCCCATTAATGAAATTTTGTTCCCTTCGTGTCTAATTTTGTTTATTTTCCTTCTTTTTACTTTTCTCAGCAACTTTCTTTCAACTGATCTTAATGATATGGCGTGCTTAAAGATTAATCAACCCAGTCTAGAAAGTCAATCTGGTTTGGAAATAATAACGCATGAAATACGAGGTGACGAGAGTGAATCGGAATACGGCGATGATGAAGCCGTAGAAGAAATCGATGAAGAATTAAGTCACTTCGAGGAAAAACCCAAACCAAATTTAAATGATACTGAGGCTGTTAATCTGGGGGACACAGATGACGTCAAAGAAACCAGAATAAGTGTCCATATTGAACCCAACCTGAGAGAAGAATTGATCAAAACACTCATGGAGTTTAAAGATATTTTCGCATGGTCGTACGACGACATGCCAGGACTCAGCACTGATCTAGTGGTTCACAAATTACCCACCGACCCGGCATGTCCTCCCGTCAAGCAAAAACTGCGGAAATTCAAGACGGAGATGAGTGTAAAGATCAAGGAGGAAGTAACCAAGCAGTTGCAAGCGAAAGTCATTCGTGTCACTCGATACCCTGAATGGTTGGCTAACGTAGTACCGGTGCCAAAGAAAGACGGGAAGATCAGAGTATGCGTGGACTATCGCAATCTCAACAAGGCGAGCCCTAAGGATAATTTCCCACTTCCCAATATCCATATCCTGATTGATAATTGCGCCGGACGTGAAATCGGATCCTTTGTGGACTGCTACGCGGGATATCATCAGATCTTGATGGATGAAGAAGACGCAGAAAAGACGGCTTTTATCACAACATGGGGGACTTATTGCTACCGGGTGATGCCGTTCGGTTTGAAGAACGCAGGGGCAACATACATGAGGGCGATGACTACGGTATTCCATGACATGATACACAAGGAAATTGAAGTGTACGTGGATGATGTGATCATAAAATCTAGACGTCAAGAAGACCACATTGCCGACCTCATGAAGTTCTTTCAAAGACTTCGAAGATATGATATCAAGCTCAATCCGGCCAAATGCGCATTCGGAGTTCCATCAGGAAAGTTGCTAGGATTCATCGTCAGCCGACGGGGCATTGAGTTGGACCCATCCAAAATCAAGTCCATCTAGGAGTTACCCCCGCCAAGGAATAAAACAGAGGTAATGAGTTTGTTGGGAAGGTTAAATTACATCAGTAGGTTTATTGCTCAGCTTACAGCAACATGTGAGCCCATATTCCGTCTGTTGAAGAAAGACGCTGCGATAGAATGGACGACAGAATGTCAGGAAGCGTTTGACCAAATCAAAGGGTATCTGTCAAGCCCACCCGTACTGGTTCCGCCTGAACCGGGTAGACCCCTGATTCTTTATCAGACGGTTTTGGAGAATTCGTTCGGCTGCGTACTGGGGCAGCATGAACTTACTGGTAGGGAGGAACGGTCCATTTACTATCTCAGTAAGAAATTCACGGTCCACGAGGTTAAGTACACTCATTTGGAAAAGACATGTTGTGCCTTGACTTGGGTAGCCCAAAAGCTAAAACATTATTTGTCTTCTTACACCACTTACCTCATTTCGCGTTTGGATCCATTGAAGTATATTTTTCAGAAACCTATGCCTACAGGGAGGTTAGCAAAATGGCAAATATTACTTACAGAGTTCGACATCATATATGTGACAAGGACGGCTATGAAAGCTCAAGCCCTAGCCGATCACTTAGCTGAGAATCCTGTCGATGACGGATACGAACCTTTGAGGACGTATTTTCCGGACGAAGAAGTATTGCAAATTGATGGGTTGGAATTAACCGAGGATCCAGGGTGGAAGCTTTTCTTCGACGGAGCGACGAACGCAAAAGGAGTCGGAGTAGGGGTCGTGCTTATCTCTGAAACAGGACATCATTATCCTGTTACTGCTCAACTGCGTTTTCATTGTACCAACAATATGGCTGAGTACGAGGCATGCATCTTAGGGTTGCGATTAGCGGTGGACATGGATGTACAGGACGTCTTGGTCTTTGGGGACTTGGACCTTCTGGTACATCAGATTCAGGGAGAATGGGAAACCAGAGACTTGAAGCTTATCACGTATCGTCAATGTTTGCATGATTTGACCAAGCGTTTTCGATCAGTAGAATTCAGACACATCCCAAGGATGCATAACGAGGTTGCCGATGCTCTAGCTACTCTGGCGTCAATGCTACATCACCCGGACAAGGTTCGTGTCGATCCGTTACATATTCAGCTTCGAAATTAACATGCTTATTGCAATATGATAGAAGAAGAGATGGATGGGGAGCCATGGTTTCATGATGTCAAAGAGTACCTCAGGTTAGGAATATACCCAGAGCAAGTAACTGGAGATCAAAAGAGAGCTATTAGGCGATTGGCGAACAGATTTTTCCTTAGCGGAGGGGTGATGTACAAAAGAACCCCAGATTTGGGATTGTTGAGATGCATAGATGCGAGTCAAGCCACAACAGTAATGACAGATACACACTCGGGAGTTTGTGGGCCACACATGAGCGGATATGTATTGGCAAAGAAGATTCTTCGAGCAGGATATTACTGGCTTACTATGGAGCGTGATTGCATAAGTTTCGTGCGAAGATGCCATCAGTGTCAGATACACGGAGATTTGATTCATTCTCCACCGACCGAATTGCATACAATGTCAGCACCATGGCCGTTTGTTGCATGGGGTATGGATGTTATTGGACCTATAGAGCCTGCGGCTTCCAATGGTCATAGGTTCATTCCGGTAACGATCGATTATTTTACCAAGTGGGTGGAGGCCAAAACCTTCAAATTAGTAACCAAGACCAAGAAAGCGGTGGTGGATTTCGTACATTCCCACATCATCTGCAGGTTTGGAATTCCAAAGATAATCATCACAGATAACGGTGCAAATCCTAACAGCGGATTGATGAAAGAGGTATGTCAACAGTTCAAGATTACACACCAAAATTCCACACCATATCATCCCAAAGCAAATGGTGCGGTTGAGGCAGCAAACAAGAATATAAAAAAGATATTGAGGAAGATGGTAGAATGGTCTAGGCAATGGCATGAAAAGTTACCATTCGCACTGTTGGGTTATCGCACTATCTTCCGGACTTCGGTAGGTGCCACTCCTTACTTGTTGGTATATGGGACTGAAGCAGTAATACCAGCAGAAGTTGAAATTCCATCCCTCCGAATTGTCGCTGAATCCGAGATTGACGACGATGAGTGGGTCAAAACCCGATTAGAGCAATTGAGCTTGATCGATGAAAAGAGATTGACAGCAGTATGTCATGGCCAATTGTATCAAAAGAGAATGGCGAGAGCATACAACAAGAAGGTACGTCCCAGGAAATTTGAAGTGGGACAGCATGTGCTTAAGAGAGTTCTACCACATCAGGCCGAAGTAAAAGGCAAGTTCGCTCCAAATTGGCAGGGACCATTTGTTGTGACTAGGGTATTATCCAACGGCGCACTATGCCTAACTGATATTGAAGGAAGATGCACTGATATGGCTATCAATTCTGATGCAGTCAAAAGATATTATGTGTAATTCTTTAATGCATTTGTCAACGTTTGGTCTCGTTTGTTTGTAGTTGGCGTTTTTCGGAGAATGAAATGACAGAGGCAATTTTTCTACTCCCCAAACACTTTAACCCATGTTTCCCCCTTTGAGCCTGAATTATTCTTTCATATACCCTCTTTCGGAATCATCAAGGAAAATGTGTAACAAAATAGAAAAAGAAACAAAGAAAAGACACAAGAAAAAGTGAACTACGTTTGACCTGATTCCTCAAGAAGGATACGTAGGCGCCACACGACTCGGTCATAATAAAATAAAAATCAATGATTCCCCAAGCAACAAAACTGGGGCAGAAGTCATGTTTCGTTTGAAGATAGTGTTGGATTCCGAAAGTTGTAATGAGCTACTCGTTGAGGTTAAATCCCTTTTTTCTAGCCTCATACACTAAAACCGCATTAATGACAAAAAAGACCTCTCGATCAGTATTAGAGAAATGCCAAGCCACGCAAATGAAAGCCAAGAAGGACACTCCGATCCTCGACTGAGTCCAGGATTCGCAAGCTAAAAAATGGATAGCCATTTAGAGGGAGTTTCGGGGATAATACCCCAGCCTGGAAAGAAAGCAAAATGAGAGAGTCTTAACGGTAAAAACCCTAGCGGGCACCTTAAGGCGAAGAAAGCGAAGAGAAATAAAATGAGAGAGTCTTACGGTGAAAACCTTTACGAGCACCCTAAGGCGACGGGAGATAGAGAGAAATGAGAGAATCTCATTAGTGAAAACCCTTTGAAGGGCACTATGAGGTGACAAGGCGAGATGGTTACAAGATGTCTGCATGAGACAAGGTTTGGACATTCGTTTACTCCTAGCAAAACGCGGCCATCAGAAAGCGATTGACATAAATAGACTGGGTAGATTAATCTCAAGGGCGCGGCATAACCATTGGATCGGTTATACATTCAGATAAGTTTTTCCCAGTTGTGAGTTCAGAAAATTTTTCCCTTTCTTTTGTCATTCGCGGTCAGCATTCTTTATCTATCATTTTTCTCTTCTTTTGTTTTCGAAAATTGACTTTTCAAAGCTTACTACCGAGTCTCCCAAAGCGGTACAATGAAGATGAATAGGCGTGGAACGAGGCAATAGGGCAAAAGTCGTTCCGATATTAAGGTTGGAACGACAGGTTGATTGGAAGGTTCACGGGAATTATGGAGTACGAGGGACACATACTACACATCCGGAAGATGATTTCTCACAACAGATCATCGACTAAAAGGGTCGGACCAAATCGAAGGTTGGAATAAAAGGAGAGATGAGAGACCATCCGTGGAAAGAGCACCATCCCCAGCAAGTGTCAACGTCGTCCCCAAAAGTTCGAGGGAGGCCAAGCAGCTGAAAGAGAAAAGGAAAATGGCCCCCAATAAGAGTGGCACGACCACTCACTGCATTTTGAAACTAACAATTTTTCTTTGATTTAAAGCAGGAAAAGAGGGTTCGTCGGCGGAAAAGCATGCCGCATAGAAGGCCATCAAACTGGGGCAGAAAATTTTCTCCCATTGCGAAAATTTTCTTGAAAACAAATACCCAGTGGATAAGGATAACGAGATTTCGGGAAATACCAGTTCTGAGCAGAATGGTTTTGAGAGATGACAGATAACACGAGAAGGTGATCTTTGAGCCTGGTATCATCCCCAGCAGTTGTTGGAAAACGAAACACCAACTCCAAGATTCCTCCAGTAGCATTATATCCCATAAGTTCTTCAAGGAAGCAAAAGCGTGAGTCCCGGAGGAGGTCCGGGAAGAAGGAAAAGGAAAAGGGGTCCCCCGCCAGCTAATGATATTTCAACCCCCGGCGAGTCCGAGAGAGAACGAAGGGTGAAGGAAATAGAAAAAGAGGAAACAAAGAATACTTCCCCAGCAGCATCATCCCCAGCAGGTGAGTAAACAGTTCTGAAGATATCTCCAGCAGCCAAAGGAAAAGTAACACGACCCCGTGGGAAAGGAATTCCAAGACAAGGTAATTCAGAAGAAAAGTGTGGCCCAAGAGACGATGCAGGAAGAAGAAAATGGTACATGAAACAAAGGAAGGCGATAAGGATGGGATGAAATTAGTGAGTTGTAATTGAAGTCACGGAGCCCGCCTGAAGAATAGAGTGGTGATTCAGTTTTGAAGTTGTAATTGAAGTCGGGGAGCCCGCCTGAAGAATGGAGTGGCGATTTAGTTTTGAAGTCGTATTTAAAGTCAGGGAGCTCGCCTGAAGAATGGAGTGGCGATTTATGATTAGAGTGTGCCGATAAAGTCAAAAACCCAGCAGAAAAGCAGAACGACGTCTCATTTTCTAAGATTGATAAGGGAAGTAAACCATCGGAAAGTGACAGAATGTAACGGAAATCCCCAGCATGAATCCAAGTTCATAATCGGAAGGAAAGCGACAAGGATCAGAAAGATAGATTCAGACTTCGAAACAGAATAGTTCGAAGATCACAAGGAAGGGACCCGCCTGAAGAATGGAGTGGCGATTTATTTTAAAGTTGTAGTTGAAGTCAGGGAGCCCGCCTGAAGAATGGAGTGGCAATTTATTTTGAAGTTGTAATTAAAGTCAGGGAGCCCTGCCTGGAGAATGGAGTGGCAATTTATTTTGAAGCTGTAGTTGAAGTCAGGAAGCCCGCCTGAAGAATGGAGTGGCGATTTAGTTTTGAGTTGTAGTTCAAGTCAGAGAGCCCGCCTGAAGAATGGAGTGGCGATTTCATTTTAAAGTTGTTGTTAAAGTCAGGGAGCCCGCCTGAAAAATGGGGTGGCGATTTATTTTGAATTTGTTCGAGGAAAGCGGTTGAGTGCAACGGAAATCCCCAACGTGAATTGATAATAGGTGAATTTGACTATAATTATACCCTAAATCATCACACTTTATTATGAGAACAATGTTGTTAAAAGGACAAAATGCTTTGATTAGTGTTTGATTGTGTTTTACAGGTACATGTGATGCATTGGATACTTTAAAAAGCCATTTTGAACCCATAAGTTGATGAAAAGGCCAAGAGAAGAGCTAAAGTGAAGAGGGCTGGACGAAGCAGTGAAGAAACAGAAGCACTGTTCATCCGCGGTCCACTCGCGGTCGCGGATGAACCGCGAGAAACGAAGCCCTCTGAATCTTGACTGTTCGCGGTCCGCTCGCGGCCGCGAACAAACCGCGAAGGTCCCAGCGGCAGTTATCCTAATTGGACTCTAATTTGTTTTCTTAGCTCTAAAACCTCTATATAAACTCCTAGTTTGCCCCATAGAGGCATGTACTTTATTTCTTCAATACTTTTGCAAGGTTTTAGTAGGAGAGATTCCTCTCAAACTCTTTCTATTATTTTATATCAAGCAATTCTTTATGATTTCAATTATTATTCTTTTTTCTTCAAGCATGAGTAGCTAAATTCTTTTCTAAGGTTTTGATGGAACCTATTGATAGATGAACTTATCGTTTATGTGATTACAAATTGTGACTTAGATTTCTATTTGTTCAACTTCATTCTTATTGTAGTTAATTGGTAGAGCTCCCAATTAGCGGTGCCTATTTAGTGTGCATAACTTGGAAAAGAGTGCATATTTAGGTTTATTGTTGAACAACACCACACCTAGGTTATTAGAGGAATCTATAATTTTAGGCGTAAAGACGGGATTAGGAATAACGAAGTCTTGGGTGCAATCTAAAGTGAACTATTCAAATTAAAGCTAGCTAGGGTAGCTCGGGAGAGTGCACTAGTAAATTATTGTAATTGCTCGGGAGAGGTTATGATACACATAGCGTTCATGATTGATAGAATATATTAACAATTTGTATGAGCATAACGATAAGGGATTCCATCAATAGGGGAAATCAACACCTTAGTCTTTCTCTATATTGTTTTATTCAACATTCAATTCTTTCTTTTAAAGCATTCTTTAATTCTTGCGAACTAGCTATTCGAAAATCATACACAAAGATACTCAAACTTTTGGGAACTTGATTCGTAAGTACTCTTGGGTTGTGAAAGTTGTGATTGATAGGTTAATTCTCTGTGGGATCGATCTTGGACTTATTAGACCAAGTTATATTGACTACGACCGTTGCTTGGACGTGAATCAATTTTGGCGCCGTTGTCGGGGAATTAACGGAATTGTCAATTGCCATTGACAGAACTTCAAGATTCTTGTGTATTCAGGTTCTTTCTACACTCTACATTGAATATTTTGACGTTTGTTGATTTGGGTATTCGGGTGCATGCCTAGAAAATCTGCAAGGACTGGAGAACTAATTGAAGGACTCTCAGACCCCGAGCAAACTTTCCGGGCACGTAACAAAGCCATCAAACAAATTCAACAATCTCAACAACCAATCAAACTAGACTTCGACATGGGTGACATGAACGCTCAAAACCAGCAAGCCGGGCTAAACATGCAAGAGGCACAGGAGGCACAAGAAGGTGCATTGTTCGACTGGGCACAACCCACAGCGGATAATTTGGCAACTGCCATCGTTGTGCCAACAATTCAAGCTGAGTCCTTCCAGATTACCAACAACATGCTTCACTTATTGCAAAACAAGGGATTATTCTCTGGGTCTCAGGTTGAAGATCCACAGCAGCACCTCAAAAACTTTCTATCAATATGCAAAACACAAAGGCAACCGAATGTAACTCCGAAAGCTATCAGATTACTACTTTTTCCATTCTCAGTTACAGGAGCAGCACAGATATGGCTAAACTCACTCCCAATAAACTCCATTGCAACTTGGGATGAGTTAGTCAAACAATTCCACAACAAGTTTCATCCACCCAATAAAACAGCTCAACAAATTGATGAGATTGTGAGCTTCAAACAAAAACCATTGGAAACACTACATGAAACTTGGGGGAGATTCAAAGGCATGCTTGTTATGTGTCCTCACCATGGGATTCCTGAGCAGATGTTGGGTCAAAGGTTCTACATGGGGCTTTCTGATAGTATGAAGAATATTGTAGATGCTTCAGCAGGTGGGGCTTTTCTGAGCAAGACTTGGAGAGAGGGCCAAAATTTGCTAGACAAGATGGCTCAAAATTCCGGGTGGACGTCCAGGAATGCTCCTATCACACCAGTAGTACACTCTGTACCTCTGGATCCATCCAACACTCTGGAGGAGAACGTGGCAACTTTATTGACACAAATGAGCATCCTAACAAAGAAGGTGGAAGAATCAGGGGTTAAGCAGCAAGTTCACATTGTAGACACTACCAATGGTGGTTTGTGCACATCTTGCATTAGCCAACCCATAGGTAATCCATGGGTCGCAGACCAAGAACATCATCACCAGCATGAAGATATGAACTATGTGGCTAACTATGGAGGGCAGCGACAAGGTAATCAAAACTGGGCCAACAGGCTCCAATGCAGTACAGACCTCCCCAGCCACAATTTAATGCAGCAGGTATGAGGCCACCACACAACATGGCTCCATATCCTAGACCTCAGAATTTCGGCAATCAGCAGCAGGGATATTATCCACCTCCACCACAACAAGGGGGTAGACATGACGATGGGTTTGCAGAATTGAAAGCTATGATGCAGCAGGTAATCGGGTCAAATGCCAAAACCAATGAGAGAATAGATGCACATGACGCAGCAATCAAAAATATGGAAGTGCAGATGGGGCAGATTGCTATGTCACTAAACAATCGGCCTCAAGGGAAATTACCTGCAGATACTCAAACGAACCCAAAGGACCAAATCCCAAAGCAAATAATGGCAGTGACTCTGAGAAGCGGTAGAGATCTTGATGCTGAGAATGAAAGTGAAAATATTGACAGACAGGTTGAGACACCTGCGCCATTGCACATTGAACTAGATGAATCCACAGGATTGACAAAAGCCACAGTCCAGCCAATTGCTGATAATAAAGAAGCACAACAGGGAGCGGAAAAAGTAGCCGAACAGGTAGAGCAGCAGGTTGAAGAAAAAGTGATAGAAAAAGAAAAATCCCAAGTCACTGGGAAGAAGAGGCCTCCACCACCATTCCCCCAAAGGTTGGCCAAACACCAAAAAGAGGAACAATACAAAAAGTTCTTCGAGATGCTCAAGCAAATCCAGGTAAACATTCCATTAATTGAAGCTTTAAAAGAAATGCCTGGTTATGCTAAGATGATGAAGGATTTGATGTCGCGAAAATTTGATTTCCAAGACTTGGCCACAGTTACACTCACCCAGACTTGTAGTGCAGTAGTCTCCAGACCCATTGCTGAGAAGCTATCTGATCCAGGGCAGCTTTACCATCCCATGCACTATAGGGAATTATGGCTTTACTAAGGCTTTGTGTGATTTGGGGGCCAGCATTAATCTCATGCCCTTAGTCATTTATAAGAGATTAGGCATTGGGAGAGCCAGGCCCACCTCTATGCTTTTACAGCTTGCTGACGGGACGGTTAATCGTCCATTTGGTATTATAGATGATGTGCTTATCCAGGTTGGGAAGTTCGTGTTTCCCGCCGATTTTGTTATTCTTGATTGCAAGGTCGACGAAGAAATTCCCCTAATCCTGGGAAGACCATTCCTAGCTACTGGAAGAGCTATAATTGACTGTGAAACTGGGGAACTCAAGATGAGGTTGAACGATGAGGAGATCATCTTCAATGTGCAAAAATCCATGAGACGCCCTAGCGAGTTCGCAAATTGCTCTCTAATCGATGCGGTTGATGTAATAGTGGAAACCGACGATGCAGAATTGACTATCGAAGACCCACTGCAAGCATGCCTGATGAACATGGAAGAAATAAATGGTGAATGTCTGGCCGAGTGGGTATTATCCTTGGAAGTGAAGGGATTTTGGAAGCGAGAGATCGAATTCGAACCCCTACACCTAGAAAAAAGAGAAAACCCACCAGCAAAGCCATCCATAGAAGAGCCACCAAAGCTTGAACTTAAACCACTACCATCACATCTCAGATATGAGTATTTAGGCCCTAACTCCACATTACCTGTTATTATCTCATCTAGTTTGTTAGATGTGCAGGCTCAAAAGCTTATACAGGTACTCAAGGAATGCAAGACTGCCATCGGGTGGACCATGGCAGACATAAAAGGGATCAGCCTAGCCTATTGCATGCATAAAATCCTCCTGGAAGATGGACATAAACCTTCCAGGGAACATCAAAGAAGGCTGAATCCCAACATGAAGGAAGTAGTGAAGAAGGAGGTAATAAAGTGGCTAGATGCAGGAATAATCTTCCCAATCTCAGACAACAGCTGGGTGAGTCCGGTCCAATGTGTACCCAAGAAAGGAGGCATGACGGTAGTGAAAAACGACAACAATGAACTGATCTCAACAAGAACCGTCACCGGATGGAGAATATGCATGGACTACAGGAAACTGAATCTAGCCACTCGCAAGGATCACTTCCCACTTCCCTTCATTGATCAAATGCTTGACAGGTTGGCAGGGAGATCTCACTTTTGCTTTCTGGATGGATACTCGGGGTACAATCAAATATCCATAGCCCCCGAAGATAGAGAAAAGACCTCCTTCACATGCCCTTATGGTATCTTCGCCTTCGGGAGGATGCCATTCGGACTATGCAATGCACCTGCCACTTTTCAAAGGTGCATGATGGCTATTTTCACCGACATGGTAGAAGACATTATGGAAGTGTTCATGGATGATTTCTCAGTGGTTGGAAATTCATTCGACGAATGCCTGGCCAATCTGAATAGAGTATTACAAAGATGCATGGAAACAAACTTAGTACTAAACTGGGAGAAGTGCCACTTTATGGTTCAAGAAGGTATAGTACTTGGGCACAGGGTTTCAAGCAAAGGCATTGAGGTGGACCGTGCTAAAGTTGACATCATTGCAAAGTTGCCTCCACCAACATCCGTCAAGGCCATAAGAAGCTTTCTTGGACACGCCGGTTTTTACCGGAGGTTCATTAAAGACTTCTCCAAAATATCAAACCCTCTCTGTAAGTTACTTGAGAAAGATCATTCTTTTGTTTTTACTGACGAATGCAAGATGGCTTTTGAGGAACTGAAAAAGAGGCTGGTCACAACACCCATCATCATTGCCCCAGACTGGGAGCAACCGTTTGAGTTAATGTGCGATGCAAGTGATTATGCAGCAGGGGCAGTACTGGGCCAGAGGAAAGATAAGCTGATGCATCCAATATACTATGCAAGCAGAACTCTGAGTGGAGCACAACTAAACTACACTGTGACGGAAAAGGAGATGCTAGCGGTTGTGTTTGCATTCGACAAATTTCGGTCCTATCTCATAGGATCAAAGGTAATCGTCTACACAGACCATGCAACTTTAAGATATCTAATTGATAAAAAGGACTCTAAGCCACGCCTAATTCGTTGGGTGTTGCTTCTCCAAGAGTTCGACCTCGAAATCAGAGATAGAAAAGGCACTGAGAATCAAGTAGCCGACCATTTGTCAAGACTTGAAGGAGCTGAACTTGTCAAAGAGAGTGGGGAAATTCTGGAAACTTTTCCAGACGAGCAATTGCTCACAACTACTCTCCTGAAAGCTCCATGGTATGCTGACTACGCTAATTATCTGGCCAGTGGCATTGTTCCTTATGACCTATCATCGGTCCAGCGGAAAAGATTTTTTCGTGAAAGTCGGCATTATTATTGGGATGAACCATACTTGTTTAGGATATGTCTTGATAACATGATCCGGAGATGCGTCCCCGAGATAGAACAATCTTCTGTTTTGCAGGCATGTCACGCCTCAGCATACGGCGGGCACTTTGGAGGAATTCGTACAACTGCCAAAATACTCGAGGCCGGTTTCTATTGGCCGACAATATTTAAGGATGCACACTTGTGGGTGAAAGGTTGCAACGAATGTCAACGCACCGGAAACATCTCTCGGCGTCATGAGATGCCAATGAATCCAATCCAGCAAGTGGAAGTATTCGATGTCTGGGGAATAGATTTCATGGGGCCCTTCATTAGCTCATACGGAAATAAGTACATACTTGTTGCTGTTGATTACGTGTCCAAATGGGTGGAAGCTGCAGCACTACCTACCAATGATGCTAAGGTGGTAGTGGGATTTTTGAAGAAGAATATTTTCACCCGGTTTGGGACTCCAAGGGCCATCATTAGTGACGGGGGCACACACTTTTGCAACCGAGCCTTTGAGAAATTATTGGCCAAATATGATGTTAAACACAAGGTGGCCACTCCATATCACCCGCAAACTAGCGGACAAGTTGAGGTCTCCAACAGGGAGATTAAAAGTGTACCGACCAAAACAGTGAACGCTACAAGAACCGACTGGTCCAGGAAGCTCGATGACGCACTATGGGCATATAGAACAGCATTCAAAACACCCATTGGCATGTCTCCTTATAAATTGGTGTTCGGAAAAGCTTTTCACTTGCCGGTTGAATTAGAACATAAAGCGTGGTGGGCACTGAAACAATTGAATCTCAACTTAGAGGAAGCAGGTAAAGCAAGGTTGACCGGATTACATGAGTTGGAAGAATTTCGGTATCTAGCATTTGAAAATACAAGATTGTATAAAGAGAGGATGAAGCGGATCCATGATCAAAATATAGTTGAGCGTACCTTCAAAAATGGGGACAAGGTACTACTATACAATTCAAGATTACGGCTGTTCCCAGGTAAATTGAAATCAAGGTGGTCAGGACCCTTCAAGGTAATTGAGGCATTTGAATCCGGAGCCGTGGAAATTCAAACTATGGATGGAGCACGTACCTTTAAGGTAAACGGACAGAGGTTGAAACAATACATAGGCCTGGATGACATGGAGGACAAGATAGAATTGCACTTGAATGAACCTCAAAGGTCCAGCGAGCCGTAAAATGCGCTAAGCTGAGTCGTGCCGCGACGTTAACTCAGGCGCTACGTGGGAGGCAACCCACGAACATGTTGTAAGTAATTTAATTTTAGTAGTAAGTAATAAGGATTAAAAGAAAAAAACAAATAAAAATCTTTAGCTGAAACAGTCGAATTTTTTTCATAACGGAGCACTGTCCGCGGTCCACTCGCGGACCGCGGCTGAACCGCGGAAAAAGACCCTCTCTGAACTTCTCTGTTCGCGGTCCATCCGCGGTCGCGAGCCAACCGCGAAAAAATGCCTTCTCTGAATCTCGACTGTTCGCGGTCCGCTCGCGGCCGCGAACGAACCGCGGACAGTCGCGGTCAGCTCCGCGGTTGGCCAAATTTCAAGTTTTTTTTTTAATTTTTCCCTCCCCCTTTTTCTAAACCCTAAATAACTTAACCCCCCTTCCCCATAACCCAAAAACAGCCGCCCCTCCCCTCTCAAATCTCTCTCTCTCTAAATTCAAATCCTCTCCCTTCTCTCTAAAAATCCCCATCCCTCTCTTCTACAAATCATCCCTTTCTTCCACCCCACTTCTCCATTACTATAACTTGTAAGTTTCTTTACTTATCTCTTTTATTTTGCTCCATTTTTTTTAGGTTTTGATTGTTTAGTTTGTATTAATATTTAGTTAGTCTTAGTTAGGGTCTATTCATGAATGTTGCTTGATTTATCATTGTGCTTTTAATCTTGCCATGAATTTACTTTAAGGAACATTGTTCTACGATTGATGTTGGGAGAAGAATGGGTGTTGGGTTGTTATTTGTGTTGATTTTATGACTTGGAAACCCTAATAGTAGTTCTACAAGATATATGTGTTGATTGGTTAAGTTAGGGCACATTACATTGAGCCTAATAGACTAATGGTAATTAGGAGACATAATGCCAACTTTTACAATGGTTATTGAATAATTTTTGGGATGGACTAAGTTAATAACATGTGTGCCAAGAACTAAGTGTGGGGTTCGCAATTGGGCATGTAGGGAATAGTGAGATAAAGAGTTTGCGGGAATTACACAGAGTTGATGGTCAATTGTGAATTATCAAGGATGGCGAAGTCTGAGTAGCCTTCCACTAACTAACAGTTTATACACTTTTTGGCTATCTTAATGGTACAGGATCATGGCTCCAAAGAGATCACGACATGGTGCGAGCTCATCCAGGCAACCAACTTATGATGAATCTCGGTTTGCCGATGAAGGGGCGGAAAATGCATTTAACATCAAAGCAAACAAAAAGTGGCTTCAAGAGGTTGAAGTGGACAGAATAGCCATCCGCTCAGAAAAGCCGGAAATGTATGATGAGATCCGACGGCGAGAGATGGAGTTCCTTTTTGAAACACCCACTAAAGTAAACAAGATGCTGGTCAGAGAATTCTATGCCAACGCCCCGTACTCCTCGTTGAGACGAGTTTTCGTCAGAGGTAAGCATGTAGATGCTCATATTCCCACCATTAGGCAGGTACTTCGCCTACCACTACACACGAGTGATATTGATTATTACCATGATAGGCCCGGTGTCACATGGGACATGTTAATTGAGGCCTTATGTGTAGATGGTGTTCCCGTATGGATTCGGAACCAAACTCTGCATTCTAACTGTTTCACTCACATTGCCAAATGTTGGTTTTCTATTATTTGCAACCGCATTCTGCCCTCAAGTAACACTACATATGTTACTTTTAATAGGGCTCTGTTGACTTGGTGTTTGGTAACAAACCGGGATGTTGATATTGCCCGGGTTATTAGTGACGAGATGGTACTGAGGGGATCCCTCACTGCCAAGGGTTTCTATTACCCATCTCTTGTCACTTCCTTGTGTCTCCTCAACCACACCCCAGTTCATGAGACTGACGGTGAGTTACTACCAAAAGCTCCATTTAGAGCCGCCACTATTCGGGTTGGACGAGACAACACACCCATTGACTTAGATGATGATGATGATCCTGTACCGGAGGCCCGGGCCAGCCACTCCATGGATTCAGCTGGACCCTCCAGACCTGCTCCTCGCGGAGCAAGCATGTCTAGATCCGACTCCACACGACCTATGCTGAGGTCAATGGAGGAGGAAGTGGCTGCTCTACGCACTTCAGTTGACGGTCTACACACACGACTAGATGCCATGTCAACTAGGCAAGCCCGGTCGGAGAACAAATTTATGGCATGGTTCAGAGCACTTGGGAGAGCATGCCATGTCGACCCATCCACTGTTTCCGACTCCGAGTGAGTCACAGGTAAGTTTTCTTAAACCCCATTGTGCTTTCATATTGTTTATACCATGAGGACATGGCATATTTTTAAGTGTGGGGTGGGAAACTTATCTTGTAGATGATGTATATATTAGTGTAGTAAGTAATATAAAATAATAAAAATACAAAAAAAAATCAGAAAATTTTAAAAATCCAAAAATATGAGTAGAGGACTCTTCCTGATGACGGACTATTTAGGACAAGTACTCTTGAGGGAAGCAGTCCACGTAGGAATTTTTCTTTCTTTTTATTTTCTTTTTATAGGTAATGTATCATTCCCCCTTGGTTTTTCTTTTGACCACGGTTCTTTTCCAAGGTTTTTTTATTTGAACCGGGTTAGGTAGATTTTTTTTAGGAGTAGAGGTAAAAAGGGCAACATGTAACTCCAAATATGCACATTAGCAAAAGCGTAAATTGAACTTGAGAATGTATCATCTAAACTTGATTGTAGAATCTCAATATGCCTTAAATTGCACAATAAAGCTTGCTTGAACATTGATAGGATTTTGTAGATAAACCGGATTCCAAATGAGTTGCATGCCATGTGTGTGTGAGGTTGCTACTTACATTGTATGTTGTACATGATTCCTAGAACTTGCCCTGTGTGTTTGCAAAGCGAAATAGAAGTTGTTTGGTTGTAGAGAGGATAGAGGCATTTCTTTGTGTAACCCCATATATCAATAGACATGAATTCACCCGTACATTATATCTTAGTTAACCCCTTTGAGCTTCAAGCCTATTTCTTTGATAACCCTTGAATGTTCTTCAGATTATTATATTTGTTCTACTTTACCTCCTAGAAGCACTTGTATTGTAATGAATATGCAAAAGTTTAAGTGTGGGGTGAAGGGAAATTGAAAAGGGAAAATCAAGAATAAATGATAGAAAATAGCAAGCTGGCCAAAATAATATAAATGTGCTGCAAAGCAATGAGAAAAAGAGCGATATCAATGTATATATGAAAATTACAAAGGCCAATTACACCAACAAAAGAAAAATGGGGATTAAAAGCCAATAAAGGTGAATAAATGTTTTCGGGAGACATAAGGGAGAAAACTAAAAGGGAAAGTGGCGAAAGAGAAAAGAAAAGTGCTTAGGGAGGTTAGTCACTACACCCAAAAGTATCCTACCCGTCCCATAGCCTACATTACAACCCTTAAAGACCTCTTGATCTATGATTGGATAACTCGATTAGTGGAGTATTACACTAGGGGCAAGCTTATGGTGTGTCTGTACTCATATAAATGTTCTTTGTTGAGAGTGAGTGAATTTTCCTGATATCTATAAGTTCCATGTATTTGAATTGTTAATGTGTGGGAACTTCTCTCAATAACTTTTGTGAGGGCATGTAATTCAAGAGGAAGAAGGTAAATTTGCAAGATTTTGGTAATAAGTAAAGTAAGTAATAACGTGCGGGCATGAGAATTTACAGTTAAGTAAAGAGTATACATATCTTAGGTTGTTCATGTATAATAAGCTTTTGTGACATATTTTGGGGGAGACAAAAATTTTTAATTGGCCTAAGGTGTGATTAAAGGTTGCTCGAGGACGAGCAAAGGTTTAAGTGTGGGGTATTGATAATAGGTGAATTTGACTATAATTATACCCTAAATCATCACACTTTATTATGAGAACAATGTTGTTAAAAGGACAAAATGCTTTGATTAGTGTTTGATTGTGTTTTACAGGTACATGTGATGCATTGGATACTTTAAAAAGCCATTTTGAAGCCATAAGTTGATGAAAAGGCCAAGAGAAGAGCTAAAGTGAAGAGGGCTGGACGAAGCAGTGAAGAAACAGAAGCACTGTTCATCCGCGGTCCACTCGCGGTCGCGGATGAACCGCGAGAAACGAAGCCCTCTGAATCTTGACTGTTCGCGGTCCGCTCGCGGCCGCGAACAAACCGCGAAGGTCCCAGCGGCAGTTATCCTAATTGGACTCTAATTTGTTTTCTTAGCTCTAAAACCTCTATATAAACTCCTAGTTTGCCCCATAGAGGCATGTACTTTATTTCTTCAATACTTTTGCAAGGTTTTAGTAGGAGAGATTCCTCTCAAACTCTTTCTATTATTTTATATCAAGCAATTCTTTATGATTTCAATTATTATTCTTTTTTCTTCAAGCATGAGTAGCTAAATTCTTTTCTAAGGTTTTGATGGAACCTATTGATAGATGAACTTATCGTTTATGTGATTACAAATTGTGACTTAGATTTCTATTTGTTCAACTTCATTCTTATTGTAGTTAATTGGTAGAGCTCCCAATTAGCGGTGCCTATTTAGTGTGCATAACTTGGAAAAGAGTGCATATTTAGGTTTATTGTTGAACAACACCACACCTAGGTTATTAGAGGAATCTATAATTTTAGGCGTAAAGACGGGATTAGGAATAACGAAGTCTTGGGTGCAATCTAAAGTGAACTATTCAAATTAAAGCTAGCTAGGGTAGCTCTGGAGAGTGCACTAGTAAATTATTGTAATTGCTCGGGAGAGGGTTATGATACACATAGCGTTCATGATTGATAGAATATATTAACAATTTGTATGAGCATAACGATAAGGGATTCCATCAATAGGGAAATCAACACCTTAGTCTTTCTCTATATTGTTTTATTCAACATTCAATTCTTTCTTTTAAAGCATTCTTTAATTCTTGCGAACTAGCTATTCGAAAATCATACACAAAGATACTCAAACTTTTGGGAACTTGATTCGTAAGTACTCTTGGGTTGTGAAAGTTGTGATTGATAGGTTAATTCTCTGTGGGATCGATCTTGGACTTATTAGACCAAGTTATATTGACTACGACCGTTGCTTGGACGTGAATCATGAATCCAAGTTCATAATCAAAAGGAAGGCAACAAGGATCAGAAAGATGGGTCCAGACTTCGAAGGAGAATAGTTCGACGATCACAAAGAAAGGACCAATGGTCGGAGTTCGGCAATCAAGATAGGCCGAGAAAACAATTGTCAGAGGAGAAGAAGCATGTGAAGAAACATCAGAGCCAGCAGGATGGCAAGGAACATGACAAGATCAAGTTAAAAAGGATTGATAAGAGTTTGCAGTACTGTAACTTAGTCTAGCTTCTTATTTTTGTTTAGCACGGTGTAATAAGGAGATCGGTTAAGCAGTGGCAACAGCAGCAACAACAGTAACAACAAGATCACAGCAGTCATGGTAGTCCCAGCTACCAAAACCTCCCGAACTACATTGACCTGATTCCCTTTTAGCCAGGGTTATGTAGGAGACCTTTGAAGCAAGGTTCGGTCAAACTTTTCCAAAAAATGCTTCACACGGAGTGCTTGAACGGGCAAAAATTGCTCGTATCCGCTCACTTATCTTTGCACGAAAACTCTTCATGTTTCCACGCAAAGAGGGGCAGCTGTGAGCACGTGATTTTTGCCCTATACGAGAATTACTCCCAAAATGTCAAAAATAGAAGAGTTTTTGTGTTTGTTTGCAATATTTAGGGATTACATGTTCTTTCTCTTGTTGTTTGCATTTGTGTGCCCATGTCTACTTGTTTAAATTAATAAAATATATATATATATATATATATATATATATATTTGTGTGCCCATGTCTACTTGTTTAAATTAATAAATATATATATATATATACAAAATATGTTGCATTTATATTTTTAGGATTAGTTTCGTACTTGGAAGTAGTTAAGTTTATTTGTACGAAAATGAAAAAAATCATAAAAAAGGGGTATTTTTCGCATTTCTTGTCATTTAATGTACAATTGTAGGATTTGGGTATTTAATTATGTTAATTGTTAGTAAAAATTAATTGTATGTGTTACAAGTTAATCTGACTATATATATATGTATATATATATATATATATATAATACAATATAGAGTCTATATACACACACATATATATATATATATATATATATATATATATATATATATATATATAATACAATATAGAGTCTAGTTTTAGGAAATAAAAAGATAAGGAAATTAGATTTGGGCCAAAACCTAGTCCAAAACCAGGCCCAATCGAGTTACCCCAAACCCAGTCCGGTTCACCTTTAATCGGATCCGTCCATTTCAATTGATCCAATGGCCTCAATCACTCCGTTATACCCGACTCATTTCACTCCAAAGACCGGTCCGGTCCTAAACTAACTGAAGCGACGTCGTTTCCATTAATGAATTGATCTAAGTCGTTGATCTCATCAGATCGAACGGCTAGGATTAATCCATTCATTTTAATATGCCAAATCCCTTACCCAGCCCCCCTAAGCCGAACTCCCCTCACCTTCAGCGTCTCTCTTAGAGACGAACTAAGCCTCCGCCGTCTACCACCGTGCGCCGCCTGCCGGAAATCGCCTCACGGCGGTTCCGGTAGGCCAAACCACCCCAAATTAACACCGTAGAATCTCCCAAGCCCCCTCTACACGGATCTGGCAGTGGTTAGTTTCGAATGTTGCTCGAACGTTTCGAATATCAATTTGAAGTTCACCGGAACTTGAACGTTCATCCCAAACCACCCCAAACTCACCCCGAACACTCCCATGACCTCCCTCACACCCTTACCGACCTTAGTCCGGCTCAAAGTTTACCAGAACCGGTAAAGCCCCAAAACCGAGCTCCATGAACCCTAATTTTCAAAGGGGTTGAAATTGAGAGGATATTGAGGTCTAATGGACCTTAATCCAGGTGTTCTCAACTGAGAACACCCCAATTAAGGCCCATTTGGCTTCATAGTTCAAGTCCAAAGTCGATCCGGAGCCACTGTTGATTTCAGGAGGTATCTTTTCCTCTTCCCTTTCTCCTAGCCTCATAATAGCCTCATGATTGTATTCATTTACGTGATACTTTTCAGTGTTGTTAATTTCTAATAGGTTTGCTGTTCTACTCTTTAAGACCCTTTTTATTTGGTCGATTCTTGTTGTTTCTTTGATTGAAAAATGAATGGTATGCTCAGTGTGATTAAGGTCGTCAAGCCAATTAGTTCATATTTGTTGGTCTCCTGTTGTGTCCAAAACCATGAATCACTGACTTGTTTGGCGTTTGCTTGTTCTTGATTGTATGTGTTGGGATCAATTAAGTAAATGTCGTCGCTTAGTTATACGAATTTTCCTGTTAAAACACTGGATAGTGATTAATGCTGTTGATTTGATCCGAAATCATTACCAAGCTAAGTGCTTGAACTGTTTGTGACTTTAATTTGAGTCCTGAATCTGATGTGGCTGTTAGCATCAGTGATTAATCAGAATTAGCACATTTTAGGATTCAAAAATGCCCTGCCCATAAAAGGGATTAGTGGAACCTGCTGCAGCAGGGCATGGTTGTGGCAGGCAATAGTTTAATTAATTAAAGCCCACACTTAAACAAGACTTAGTGGTTAAAACAGAGAATATAATGGGCTGGCAGAGAAGAGGATGGGCAGAGTTGGTTTTCTGATTATTGTATCTTAGAGTTTCATTTTGTTTTTCAACTATAAGTATAGGGTTAAAAAAACAGAGTGGGGGAGGGCTTTTTTTCTGAGGCAGCAGACATTAGAGGAGAGTTCTTTTAAGAAGAGCATTCTGGCATTGAAAATAAGGAAGAAGTAAAGAAGAAAAGAAAACATTTCCTGTGATAGAAAGGGGATCTTCTGGAAAACAGCATACATTAGAGAGGGAATTTTAAAAAGGGGAGCATTCTGAAATACAGAGAGTAGAGTATAGGACATACAGGAGGGTCTCTAGCTTGAGTTGAAGTTTTCAGTTAATTCTAAAACTGAAAGATAGTTGGCATTCTCTGTTTTCTGTTACATACTCGGATTTAAATAATAGGCAAAAATATTTGGGTATTGGAATGGTTGTTTGAAGTAAATTGTGGTTCAATCAGTTGGGTACACAAGTCCCCTGGGGCATTTCAGAAGTATAGGGGTCTGTTTGATTTGGAATTCTTTGTTGTTGGTCTCTTTGAAGTAGTTGAGCCTTTGGCCATTGATTTCTCTCTTTGGAGTCTGTTTGCTGGGACATTTTGGTTGCCGTTTAGTTACTGCTGTACTGCTGATTGCTATCCTGTTGTCACTGCTCACTCTTCTTCCTATTTCCATATTCCAGGTACACATCCCTATCATTGTAGCTTCTTGATTCGAAAAGGAAATGGAGCCTGAAGCTCACTTTTAAATCTGTTTAACACATGTAATTGTCCAATGTTTCTTATGTTTGTAAGAGTACATATAATTAAATTTGTCTTACTGGTTTGGGTTGTGAAAAATGCATTTAGATAAAAAACACACTGTCATTGGACATGTATAGAGACCTGAATTATTCCGGCTGTATCTATGCTTAAATCTTCTCTATTCATGGTGTGCGATTTCCAAATCTGTTAATACTCGATCCTATGTTAAAATTGAGATTAATCATCTGTTTAAGTAGAAAGTTTAAGGTGATTTGAACACCCGTGAGGAATGATATCTTGAATTTGCAAAAATATGTGCCAATTGCTCTTTGAGGATTCTTTGAATTCAAAGTAAGATTTTTTCATGTAATTGTTCACCATAGTCTTGAATTTGCTCACTTAGTTATCCAGTCGTATGTTTACTCGAATCGGTTATAGTTGAGTATGACTTTGTCACATTATAGAAATTGGTTCGTTATTCTTCAATTGAACGACGTAATTAGATTAAAGGAATCGGGGGTGCATTTCATGTGACCCGACTCCAATTTTGAACAAGGTTAAATAAAGCGTGTCAGGAACCACAGGCGCATTTCATGTAATGTGGCTCGCAACATGTTTTAAATAATTTTGAATCAACTCTTAAATAAATATAGCGGGATGTAGTTTGCTTTAAATTAGAATTAGAGGTGTGCCTCGCCTAACAAGTTATACAAATCGCGGGGCCCTCATAAATGTATATGTAAAATATTTAAATTTCGAGATGTGCCGTTTCTTAGCGAATTTCCTGGCCTTCTCAAAAATGTAAATAAGTAATCTCTCTAGGTGCGTATTTTAATAATTTTACCTTCTTAAATACGGGTGTGCATTTCATGCGGCCCAAATCCAAATCCCAAAATGTTGAATAAGAATGTGTCGAGGATCCGGGTGCATTTCATGTGACGTGATTCGAAACATATTTTTAGGCAACATTCTCTTTCGTAAATAATAATAATAATAAAAGCGGTAAAGGGATATTAATTTGCATTAAGTATATAATTGTAAAAATCAGATAAATAAGCCGAATATGACAGTTAAGCGACCGTGCTAGAACCACGGAATTCGGGAATGCCTAACACCTTCTCCTGGGTTAACAGAATTCCTTATCCGGATTTCTGGTTCGCGGACCGTTAAATAGAGTCAAACCTTTCCTCAATTCGGGTTTCAAACCGGTGACTTGGGACACCATAAATCTCCCAAGTGGCGACTCCGAATCTCTCAATAAATGAATCCCGTTTTGGTTGTCCTTTAATTGGAAAAACTCTCTTTTATATGTCGCGCCCTCGCGGGTAGCGGAAAAAGGAGGTGTGACAGCTTCGCCAACCATGCGATCGTTGACCTGCTCACAAGAGATAACCCACATATGGGAATTACTCGTTGACACCTTCCAATATCGTTGCACGAGGTACAATCACTATGACACCAATAACCCATCATGATATCGTGCTCATCCACCAACCGTACTAGTATGTTCATTGCTCATAACATCATCTAAATACACGACAATATCACCCAATTCAAAGTTATGTTTTATCCTCCCACATATCGAACAACTCATTTCTTATGCATCCAATCCCCTACCATATAATAGCCAGTATCTTAAATTAAGCCCATGGACCCCATCACCGTCCACTAAAATTTCTAATTCACCCTAAAATAATCCTAAAAGTGTACAGTTATCCTGCCACTGAACCCATATGCTACTCTGCCACTCTCCCACTTTGGGACTACTTCTTTAAGAAACTACTAAACTTCCGCTTCCTACACCTAGCTTTCTAGAAGTTTAACCACCGTATGACACTTCCCATATGTTCTTCCTCATCCTTTGCTGCTCAACGGATGCTTAAATTAAAATGTATCTTAGTAGCACTTGAACCTATAGACCATTACTAACTTTAAACCTTTACAAAGATAATCTTTTCTCGAGCCGTCGATATTAGAAAAATCGATTCAATCGTGAACCACCGTACCCTACAATTTCTAACATCCACTTCTTCAATACTATCTTACAATATCCTACCCCACAGGTGATTTGTAGAAGATCATAACACCGGCGAACTTGATATATCTAATCGAGAACGACGATACCATGTCGTAGATGAAAATTCCACCACACTTGAAAACAACGAGTCTCATTACTCTATCAACCCAAACCTGATAATTTATAGTCTGATTGACTTACCTTTATCGAGAATACAATACCGAATCTCTAAATCATGCACTGAGAAAACCTTATTCCAAGTCATACATTGCTTCCACGCATGGACAAACATCCCAACATCACATTAATACCGTGAGATAACCATTCATGAGCTTATAACAACCTGTGCATAGCCTCAAAGCTCTCAAAAGTACAGTTACGAAGCTGTAATGAGAGAATATCCTTCTACAAGGCAACAACAATAGCCCAAATAACCATGCGGGGAAAGACATCCCGCACCACATCTGTAGTACCATTAAAATTCCTCAATATTTTGATTTATAATAAGCACTTCACGTCGCATAAGAACGAGTAGGAAGGAAGAAAAGGCATAAGCCTCAAAGGAATCAAATCACACGTTGAGGAATAAAGAAAAGAAATTCTCCTAAAAGCTTTGCAGCCTCTCGAAGATAAGTACAGACCTCTACGTACCGATCCACAAGACTCTACTAGACTTTCTCAAGGCTCCTAAGACCTACGGGAACCTAGTCCTCTGATACTATGTTGTCATGACCCAAAATCCACTAAGGGTCATGACGGCGCCGACCACCACTATCGGGCAAGCCAACACCAAGAAGTTAATTAAATTTCCATTTTATTATTTATTGAAATCATTTCTTTTATACATTAAACAATAAATAATAAAATTCACTAAAATAATGATGATGTCTTTAACAAGCATAATATCGAATAATCACATAATCATCCCTAAATCCGGAGTCGCAAGTGCTGAGAAATTTCTAGAAAACAACTTAATACATTAACTGTCAAGAATACAAATTGGACAATAGAGAAAATACGATACAGTACTCTGAAGGAGACTCTGCTGGCTGCGAGTTATCTCGAGGAGTACAGCTCACCCAAGTCTTCATACCCGTGCAACAAAAATGCACAGCCAGTGTAGTATATGTCACGACCCTAGTTCACCAATCGTGAACATGTCATGATGGCACACAGTCCCTACGACTAGGGAAGCCTAACACATTGCGGAATATACAAGCTATAACACTTAAATAAGAAACAGCGGAAAAATAGCATAAAAAGATATGTAATCCGTGCCGCATGGAACATACATCCTTCAACACACTGTGTAACCAAGATCCGGAATCTCACGGGTAACACAGACTAAAAGAGGATATACAACTGTGGCTCTATGTGTAAAGAGTATCTAACAACGAAATGAAGGAATAATGTCAACTAATACTATCAGAATAGAAGGAAAAGCCTCCGGATCAGCGGACGTAGCAGATCATACCTTGAGGTCTCCCTGAAAGCTGCGGAATCACCTAGCATGAGCCTGATCTGATGTACCTGGATCCGCACAACAAAAGTGTGCAGAAGAGTAGCATGAGTACACCACGGCGGTACTCAGTAAGTGCCAAGCCTAACCTCGATGGAGTAGTGACGAGGAAGGTCAGGGCCCTACTGAGAAACAATAATATAATGATAATAACAATAATAAGCAGTTTAAATGATAATAATTTCCGAAATAACAACAATCAGATGATTACTGCAACCGTCTACAATTAAGCTAACAACAAATAACCAACTCAATAAAACAAGTCCGGGACCTGTGGGAATCGAACCCACAGTCCCATTGACAGTACCTCTGGGTCTCCGGGAATCGAACCCGCAACCCATGTCTCAATAAATAATCAATAACTCAGGATCTCCGGGAATCGAACCCGCAGTCCCTACCAATAACTCGGGATCTCGGGAATCGAACCCGCAGTCCCTACCAATAACTCAGGATTCTCGGGAATCGAACCCGCAGTCCCTACCAATAACTCAGGATCTCGGGAATCGAACCCGCAGTCCCTACCAATATCACTCCGGGTTTCTGGGAATCGAACTCACAGCCCTGGGTCTCCGGGAATTGAACCCGCAGTCCACAAGCACAGCAAATAAAGGAATACACTGAGAGAATAAATTATGCTTAACTATAACTTCACCGAAAATAGTGCCAATAATTATCAAAGGTTCAAATAAGACAATTAGGCAACTAAACAGTTAAGTACTATCTAAACACGCTCTTCTAACTACTACCGGGTAAAATACCAAATTAACAGCTAAAAACAGGAATATCACTCATCGAACATTTTAATAAAGTATGTGTTCAACAACCAGCGCATGTACACGCCCGTCACCTCGCGTACAAGGCATTTTAACTATCACATAATATCCTAGGGGTGAAAATTCCCCCACACGAGGTTAGACAAGCCACTTACCTCAACTCCGATACAAACCCGCTAAGAAACAACTCTCTTGCCGCGAATGTCGGCCTCCACAGGTGTAGTATCTGATAACAATCAACAGAATCATATCAAAATAGGTCAATTGGGCATTACTCAATCAAACAACTCAAAATACACCAAAATCCATAAGTTGCCAAATCCCGACTTTCGGTATGCTTATCGAAAAATCACGAAAGTTACATATTCGGAACCCTCGTCTCAATACGAGTCTAAACATATAAAGTTTACTAAATTCGGACTTCATTTGCTCATTCAAACCTTTGATTTTCTAAAGTTCAAGCCTAGGGCTATATCTTCCATAAATTACCCCAAATTCTTCCATTTTCATGATATAATTGCATAATATTATCAATAATAATCATAAAATGAGTCCATAGATGATTACCTGATGATTTCCCTTGAATTTCCCTCAAATTTTTGCCCAAATCGCCTCTTAAGCCGAGACCCCAAATGTGTGAAATGTTTCTGAAATTTTCTAACTTCTGATACAATTAATCTTCTGCGATTTTCGCTTCTGCGGACCATTTCTGCCTCTGCGGAACCGCTTCTGCGACCACGTGGTCGCTTCTGCGAACCCCAGGCCTGGCTGGCCCATTCCGCTTCTGCGAGCCTAGGGTCGCTTCCGCGAGGACGCTTCTGCGAAATTTCTTCCGCTCCTGCGGAACATTCCGCTTCCGCGCCTCGGAGTCCGCTCCTGTGGACTCGCTTAAGCGGTCAATATTCCGCTTCTGCGGAACTCCCCTTCGCGACCCTGGACCGCTTCTGCGATCCTCTTTCCGCATCAGCGATGACGCCTCTGCGGGCCAGGATCCGCTTCAGCGATGACTTCCGCTCTTGCGTTCACTTGTTCGCTCCTGCGGACTCGCTCCTGCGCTCCCATTTCCGCAGGAGCGAAAACAACAGAACAGAACCCAAACCTGCAATTTTTCATGTTTTCTCCCGTTTAACCATCTGAAAACACCCCGAGTCCCCCGGGACCCCAATTAAAACCACCAACATATTCCAAAACACGATACGGACTTGTTCCAATCATAAAAACACGTCTAACAACATCAAAACCCATAATTCATATCGAATTCAAGCCTAAATTTCTTAAAACTTTCCGAATTGCACATTCGATCTAAAACCCGACCAAACGACGTCCGAATGACCTGAAAATTTGCGAACATATCCAAAATCACATAACGGAGCTACAGAAATTGTCAGAATTTCGTTCCGACCCCCGGATCAAAATCTCACATATCGTTCAAATTCGCCAAAAATTCAAACTTCGGCATTTCAAGCCTAATTGAGCTACGGACCTCCAAAATACATTCCGAATGCGCTCCAACCCCGAAATCACCTAACGGAGCTAATGGAACCATCGGATTTCCGTTCCGATATCGTCTTAACACTGTTTCGGTTACGGACCATTTTATAACTTTAAAACTCTCATTTAGGGACTAAGTGTCCCAAAATACTCCAATTTTCAGAACCGACTCTCCCAGCAAACCACAATAGCAGAAATGAACTTAGGAGAATAGTTAAATTGGGGATTGGGGCGTAATTTTCTAAAACAACCGGCCGGGTCGTTACAGTATAGGTACAAAAATAAAGTGTGCCCAGTAATTATTACGTCTAATCTCAAAGAAGTAGAGAGGAGAGGTCGACTTCGACACTTACTAGTGGTCCAATAATATACCAATAATATAGTAAATCTAGTATTTTTATATAAACGGTTGTAACCTAATAGCACGAAGCAAGTAAACAGTTCTTTCATTAATAGGAAATTTTCAAATTCGTTTTCATCATTTATGCATTTACCTTAATCCAGGGAGGCAATATCATTATTTATAAATTTACAAGTCAAGCAATATAAGCATGCACAAACCATGCCGAGGTCGTACGACCCGATCCAACATATATTTAAATTGTGCACTGCCAGAGGGACGAATGGCGCGAACCATAGATGCATCTATTACCCCACTCGTAAATTATACATGCGATAAATAAACAATCATCCCGCTCATAAATCATACATGCAACACTATACACATTCAAAAAGCCAATAAAGAATTCATTAGGGAAATAATTATCCAAGAAAAGGCCATTTCTCTTTTAAAAAATCAAGAAACAATTTTTAGTCATTTAGAAATTCATTTATACATTCGATATACTTTAAGCCTTTTAAATTGACAACAAGATTTCAAATATTGTAAGTAAAACATGCTTTTAGGTCCTAGACAATCCGGACATAAACATAATAGTAGCTATGCACGGGCTCTCATCACCCTTCGTGCGTACGTAGCCCCCACAAATAGAAGCATATATCCAATTAGTTCACCTATAGGGATAATTACTTATTACAAGGTTAGAAAGGTGTCACGATCCAAAATCCACTAAGAGTCATGGTGGCACCGGACACCTATGTCAGGCCAGCCAACTAAGTTATCAATTAATTCCTCTTTAATACTTTTAAAAATCTAAGGTTTTTCCTTCCGTTTTTATAAATAAGAGTTCATTACTTGAATTCAAATTTAAATAATAACAATTAGTACAAATTCGTTGAAAACCATCCCAGAACCCTGATGTCACAAGTGCATGAGCGACTACTGATAAGTAAAATAAAATACAACATCTGTCCGAAATACAGTGGACAGGGAATAAATAATAAAAGCGCAGAAAGGAACTACACTAGCTGCGGGTTACCTCGCAAGTTGCAGCTTACCTAGTCCTAGAATTATCCATGATGTTACGCCCAACAGGCTGCTAGTGTATGTATACCTATGCGATAAAAATGCACAGAAGTGTAATATGAGTACGTATCAACATGTACTCAATAAGTATCCCGCCTAATCTTGAAGGGATAGAGACGATATGGCCAACTTTGACACTCACTAGAGGTGAATTAAGAATATTCTATAAGCGCGAGGATAATCATGGATTGATATAGAAGTTCTAATAGTGAAGCCAGAAAAAAGGTAAACGCCTTCAAAAATAAATCAAGGGCTTCCATGGTCTATTCTTTATTATCTTATCAGTTTATATCAAGCTACGTATGGCCAATTCCACATTTACAATTTTCTAGTAACAGATAAACATGCACAAATTACACCGAGGCGATAGCCCGCTCCAATAGGAATGGAAACTGTGCAATACCAAGGGTCGAGCGACACGAACCATAGATGGATCTATTCTCACCGAGGCATTCGTCCCGTTCCGTAAATAAACACATATCCTACTCGCGAATCATCCATGCGATGCGGGCACACATAAAGTACATGCTCAAGTAGGAAATTAAGAATCCATCGAGGATAATTATCCAATTAGACAAATTTCTCCTTATAACATCTCAGGGAAAATTAATATTAAATTTATTTTTAAATTTCTTTACCAATTCAATATGATTTAAACAATTCAAAGTATGAATGGGTTCATAATTAATCCAAGTATAATATGCTTTTGGGTCTTAGACTACCCGGACAATAGCATAATAGTAGCTACGCGCAAACTCTCGTCACATCGTGCGTACATAGTCCCCACACATAGAAGCACATAACCAATTTAATGTACCTATGGGGTAAATTCCCCCTCACAAGATCAGAAAGGAGACTCACCTCACTCCGAAGACTCATAATCGAAATTCTACATTCTTCTGAAAGCTTTAACTGTTACACAATGCACCAAAACTAGCCAATTAACGACAAACTAATGAGAACATGCTTAAATACTTGTTGACAATTCAAATTATACTGATTCCCAACTACGCTTAGTGAAATGACAATTCACTTGGGCCCACGCACCCAGAATTTGAAATTTTTTGAAGATAAAGATTACCCATGACCTTAAGAACTCAAATATATAAGTTTCTCTTAATTCCATACTCAAAATCGTTGTCAAAATCCAATATTATAATTTTCTAGGTTTTCAACCAAAAACTCAAATTTACACTAATTTTATGCATAAATCAACACATAATTGATGTATTTAACTCCAAATTGATTAGGATAGCTTACCTTAACCATGGCGACAAAAATCATCTCTTGAATTTCCCCAAAATCTCCCAAGCCATGAAAAAATGGGAGAAATGGAATCAACCCACGATTTAAATCAACCTTTCTGCCTCCAGGTCTTTTCGCTTCTACAAAAACTGTACCGCATCAGCGATTCTGCTTATGCGGTCTAAAAGCCACTTCTGCGGCTCCTTCACAGCCCCCCCTTTCTTGCTTCTGCGATGCTTCGACCGCAGGTGTGGTACTGCTTCTACGGCTGTCCGACCGCATCTGCGGTCCTCTCTATTTTGGTCCCAACCACTTCTGTGGTTAAATTTTTACCTCTGCCGTCCCAAATCCACAGAAGCGGAAATACCAGAAGCAATAACTCCAGCTCTTCCTCAAAATCCAAATTGATCTGTTAGATACCCGGAATCCACCCGAGGCCCCCGAGACCCCAACCAAACATACCAACCGATCCCAAAACACATTCCGGACTTGCTCGAGGCTTTAAATCATAACAAAAAATGCTAGAACCATGAATTACACCCCGATTCGAGGTTTATGAACTTTGAACTTTCCAACTTCCATTTCCGAGGTTTAAACCTATCAAATTACGTCCAATTGACTTCAAATTTTTCACACAAATCATATATGATATTGCAGACCTAATGCAAGTTCCGGGATTGGATTCTGACCCCGATATCAGAAAGTCAACATCCGATCAAACTTCCTAAAAACCTTCAAATTTTTATCTTTAGCCAAATAACTTTAAAATGACATATGGACCTCTGAATTAAATTTCGATTGCGCTCCCAACTCCAAAATCACCAAAGGTAGTAATTCCAGACTTGGAATCCCAAACGAACATCGAAAACACTGAAATGCACTTCAAGACAAACTTAAGAAATTCCTTCTAAAATGCTAACTTCCACAATAGGCGCCAAAATGCTCCCAGTTTATCCAAAACCTAATTCGGGCATACGTCCAAGTCTGAAATCATCATAAGAACCTGCTGGAACCTTCAGATCCTAATTCCGAGGTCGTTTACTCAAAATTATAATCCTAGTTCATTCTTTCAACTTTAAGCTTCCGAAATAAGGATCCTCTTCCCAAATCAACTTTGGACTTCCTGAAATTCAATTCCGACCATGCGTACAAGTCATAATACCTGAAATGAAGTTTTTCATGGCCTCCGACTATCTGAACAGAGGACTGGGACTCAAAATAACCGGTCGAGTCGTTACAAAAGGAGACCCATCTCGTTCCGAAGCTCCATAACTGGAATTCCACGCCCTTCTAAAGACTCAAATCGATGCACAACATACCAAAACTATCCAATAGATATACAAACCCATTAATATATTGTCAATTAGTCATAATAATTCAATTTATAATAATTTCTAACCTCGATCAAAAAGTCTACAAAATCGCCCTTAGGCCCACGTGCGTGGATTCTGAATTTTGTTTGAAGATAAATTTTGTCCACAACCTCACGAACTCAAATATATAATATACTCTCAATTTCATTTTCAAAATCATGGTAAAAATCCAAGAATAAATGTTTTTGAGGTTTTCCTCAAAATCTCAAATTTCTACTAATTTCCATGTTAAAACATCTACATAATCGATGTATTGAACTCAAACTAGTATAAACCACTTTCCTCATGCTTTGTGATAAAAATTACACTCCCAAGTTGCTCCCAAATCGGTTCCCATGGAGAAATATGGTAAAAATGAGCCAAACCCTCATTTTTAAAAGAGCACACTGCCTTCAGCCTTTTCGCACCTAGAGTTACTTGACTGCTTCTGCGGTCCCGCAAGTGCGCCCCACTACCACTTTTGCACTAAGCCCCTCACTCCATTTCTGCGCTTCTCATGCGGTTCCGCTTCTGCAGCAAAATAACCGCATTTGTGGTCCCATCCTAGCCCGGTCCATTTTTACTTCTCCGGGTGCTTTTGCGGCCTTGCAGGTGCGGTTACACCAGAAGGCAATTGCTTCATTTCTTCTTTAAATTTTAAATTATTCGTTAACCAGCATAAATCTACCCGAGTTCCCCCAGACCTTATCTAATTATACCAACCGGTCCCATAACATAACACGGACCTCCTCAAGGACTCAAATCACATCAAATAATGCTTAAACCATGAATCGCCCTCCAATCCAATCTTAATGAACTTTATAATTTTAAACTTTAATATTTGATGGTGAAACCCATCAAATATCGTCCGATGGACCTTAAATTTTGCACACATATCATATTTGACATTACGGACCTAATCCAATTTTCAGGATAGGAATCCGACCCCGATATAAAAAAATCCACTTCCAAAAAAACTTCTCAAACCTTCAAATTTCTAAATTTAGATAAATAACTCAAAAATGACCTACACGCCTCCGAATCCCCTTCTAGACATGTACCCACAATACCAGAAGCACCAAACGGATTTATTCATAGACTCAGAATCCCAAACGGACATCGATAACACTGAAATGGACTTCAAACCAAACTTATAAAATTCTTCCAAAAGCTAACTTCTAGAATAGGCACTCAAACGCTCTTGGGTCATCCAAAACACGATCAAAATATATGTCCAAGTCCAAAATACTCATACGAACCTGTTGGAACCTTCAAATCTCGATTCCTATGTCATTTACTTAAAAATTAAATCCTTGTCAATTCTTCCATCTTAAATCTTTCGAAATGCGAATTCTCTTTTTATATCAACTCCGAACTTTCCAAAATTAAATTCCGATCATGAATACATGCCATAATACCTTAAGTGAAGCTTCTCATGGCTTCAAACTGCCAAACGATATATCAGAGCTCAAAACAGTCGATCGATTCATTACATTAAATATATGTGTATGCACCCAAGCTCAAAGTATCATATAGTGCGATTGGTTATTGGGTGCACATATATATGTACGGAGATGATCAGTTCAAATATTATATCAATCTTATTATTGTTTTTCTTTTTTTAGAACTAGATGCCCAAGAGAAACGGACATATCTGGTGTCACTTTTTCTGAATTAATTAAGTGCTTTTTATTTCTTTCTTTGTTTGGTGTACTCTTTCAAAATCTTTACACATTGAAATTCTTATTCTTCTCTTATCATTGTAAATTTTGACGTGATAAAATGAAATGTGTATATTAAAGCTAATAGCAATGGATGATGTAGCATGCAGTCAATTGGCTTAACTGACCCCGATATTTTTGATACAGAGTAAGAAAATTACTATTTTAAAAAAATAATTTTGAACTTATAATTTTAAAATATAATAGGTGTAATATTAAAAAGAAAAGGTTAAACCAAAAAAATTATATGCTGGATATACCTTTTTCGTAGCAGCGCATCCAACTTACCAAATCTTGGATCAACCTCTGAGTTACGGAATGAATCATAGAGATGGAGAAGGTAAGGACATTCGAATTTTATTTAGAAAATAATATTTTAAGAATCAAATAAAAAGAGATAAAATAGTAAAATAATTGGTCAAACCAAAAGTAACTATAAGCTCAAAATTTATAAGTTGAGGATGACCAACTTAAAGAGGTCGGGGTCGATAGGTGGCAGTTGGCAAGGAACTTGACCCCTCCCCCCCCCCCTTAACTTTTGACTTATTTTGAACTTATAAAAGTCTTTATAAATTATTTTTACCAACTTATGAGCTTATTTAAATACCCTAAGTAAAAGAAAAGTAAAAAGGAGGGTTCTATAGCTATCCCACCAATCAATTTATTTATGGCCTAGTTCATTAAAGTAAATTTTTGTAAAAGGTCTTACTAATCCTCCCTATTCGATGGAGAAACTTGTTTCATTTGGACTTTATGGGGCATGTCCTATTACCTTTTTTTGTTGGGTGGGGGTGGGAAGGGGTTGGTGGTGAGGGGATTGGGTGTGGAGGGAGAATGTCCTCATTTTCTTTATATGAGCAAAGAATAGAAGATAGTATTTTTTTATTATTAAAAAATATAATGTTTTGTTTAGCATGAAATATCATATACAGTCAGTCATATTTATAATAGTTACTCACTATAACAATCAAATTTTATTTGGAACTAATTTTTTATGCTATGTTATAATATATGTTATCTATAGCAGCACTTCACTAGCAACTAAAAAAATGCTAAATAAACGAGATTGTTACAGACAAAGGCAGAAATATGATTTAAAGTTTATGAGTTTAAAATTTTAATTTGTTTAAGTTAGTTGATTCTAAATTAATAATTTATATATATTCGATGAATTTCTTAAGACAAACACATGATTTGGATAAAACCTACTGAGTTCGATTGAACCCGTAGGTTGTGTTTGTCACGACCCATACCGATGGGTCACGACGGGTCCCTAATTCCTACCTGTCGAACACCCTTAATCATGCAACTAAAATATGAAAATGAATAACATCTACTGAATTACGAGAATAACATGCGTAAGAAAAACCTGTCCAAAAGACATATATACATATACGTGAGGAATACGTAGGGCGAGCCAAAAGGCTGTTATATACAACTATATATCCAAAACTGAAAGCTGACAAGGCCACATACTATCCAACTATACATAAATGTCTAAAGACCTCTAATAGAAGATATAATTGTATAAGGATGAGATTGGGGCCGTCATACCCATATATGTATATAAACACATCATACGAAGATCAAAAGCAGCTATAGATCAAATGGAGCACACTAACTCTCGCTAATCAATGATCCTAAGAAGGGGGGTCGTCAACTTGTCTACCTATACCTACGGGCATGAAACGCATGCCTCGGGAAATAGGGCTTTAGTACGAATAATGTACTGGTATGTAAGGCATGAAAATAAGTACATATAAGATATAGATGAAGCATGGAATAAATAATTCTTCCTGTAAGTCTAAATAAATTTGTAAATCCTGAAAAATTCATAATGTCATTCACATGCATATAAATGTCATGACATGCATAAGTATAGGTGTACATAACATCATCAAGCCTCTGAGGGCATCCCATCATATCATCTCAGCCACTGTGGACAAAATCATCAACATATACTAGTTGATCAGGTGGTGGTGCGTATATAATGTTGCAACCTTCTCTCATATCCCATATACATATAATATACACATATATAATGTCATCTGGTCATAGGTAAATATTCATGTATACATTAATGAAATGCAAAAAGAAGTTAATAAGATCAATATACCTTTCACATAAAATTTATCAACTATGTATTATTTTAAGACCCATGAATAGAAGACATAATAATATATCACATGGTGAACAAGAACATAGACACTCCTAGTACTTCTATGAATAGAGTTACTTATAAAAGTGGTGTATTTGCTCGTTTCGCTTGTATCATTTGGATACTGCCAAAAAGAAAGGCGGGATATTCTTAACATACCAGAGCCGATTCTTTTGATAATGCTTATAACACATACCAATCGCGACAAAACACGTAACAACAAGGTTGAAATGAGAAAAAATCCATATGATATTCTTGAGAAAGATTGCACCGTATTTCTTTAAAATCGCAAATCCCACGTTGCTATAATATTTAGTAGTCTCATTTGAATAAAAGGTTGAAGCAATGTTGCTAATAAAATTCTCAACTTTGCTAAAGCTTTCCTTAATTTAGACGTAAAATGCATCTTCATTTGTGAGTAGAAATGGGATTTTAGGTCTTGGTGGTGTGAGCCCCAACTTTCAATGCTTGGTGTGACATAACCCCCCAATTTTCCACCTTGAAGTGTGGATTAAGAGTTACTAATTCGGAAATGGTGAGCTTCCACGTTGGGCCTTTTAGGCCTTATCCCAAACTTAATTATTCACTAATTTCCTATTTAACTAATTAATCTTCTATTAACCAAAAATAAATTAATTAACCATGTAATTGAGAATTATCTCAAATTACGTAACACACTTTATGCACCCTACTATCGTGGTGGTACCTTGTATGGTACTAGTCCATAAATATCGGGTATTGTAGCTCGGACCATATTTTATCCCAAATCGACAACCTTCAACGAAACTCATTTCTTTGATTCATTTACACTTTATCCTAACGTACTAAAAATTGAGATGTAACATCTTTCCCCCCTTAGAAACAAACGTCCTCGAATGTTTAACTCTCTGGGATCTATATAAACTTTGGTGGAGTCGCCTTTGTAACAGTACTACTATCAACCATTTTATGTAAAAAAAAACTCAATAATTCAGTGCCACATAGGACCACAATCATCAATAACAACAATGGCCTCACATGACCAATAATAATAACTAACACAAGAATCCATACACATACCTTAAGGATACAATGTATCAGTCGGATCATGCTTTGGAAGAGGAAATAAGTGAGGATATCTAGACATTATGTCTTCTTCGACTTCCCAAGTCATTTCTTCCACATTGTTCTTTTTCCAAAGTACTTTCACCGAAGCTACATCTGTTGTCCTTAATATTCGAACATGCCTATCTAGTATAGCAATGAGAGTTTCCTCATATGATAGTTGTTATGTGCCCTGAACATTATCAGCTGACACAACTCTAGAAGGATCCCTGATACATTTATGAAGCATAGATATATGAAAGACTGGATGTACAGATTCTAAGTTAAGAGGCAAGTCTAACTCATTTTCTACCTAGCCTGCCTTGTATGTAATCTTATATGGTCCAATAGACTCAGGGATAAATTTTTCTTTCTTTCCAAACCTCATAATGCCTTTCATTGGTGATACCTTTAGGAATACCCAATCGCCAATCTGAAACGCTAAGGCTCGTCATCGATTATTCCGCATAAGACTTCTGATGGCTTTAAGCTGCTAATAGCCTTTCTTGTATATGATATATGTCTCGATTGCCTGTTGTACTAATTCTTATCCTACTAACGTAGTCTCCCCAATATCGAACCATCCTATAGGTAATCTATACTTGTATCCGTAAAGATCTTCCTATGGAGCCATGTGAATATTGGAACGATAGCTATTATTATATACGAACTCAATATGCAGCAGATGATCGTCCTAGCTTCCCCTGAAGTTATCACATAAGACCATAACATTTCCTCAAGTGTCTGAATAGTATGCTCAGCCTGTGCGTCTGTTTGGGGATGAAATATTGTATTAATAATTGCCTAAGTCCCCAATACCTTTTGGAAAGACCTCCAGAAATTAACTGTAAAATGAGCCCCACTATCCGAGATAATAGATATAGAGACACCATGAAGTCGTACTATCTCCTTAATGTAAAGACTTGCATAATCCTCTACGGAATATGTAGTCCGAAGTGGCTGAAAATAGGATGATTTTATAGGTCTATCAACAATCACCCGTAGAGAATCGAACTTGCGTTAGGTACGAGGTAAGCCTACGATAAAATCTTTATTGATTACTTCCCACTTCCAAGTCGGAATCTCTATAGCCTGAAATAATCCATCAAGTTTTTTATGTTCAATCTTAACCTGATGACAGTTAGAGCACTGACAGAAAACTCTGCTATATCCTTTTTCATTCCATCCCACCAATATATTTCCCTGATATCGTGATACATATTTGTTGCTCTTGGATGGATAGAATAATGAGAATAGTGAGTTTCTCCCCATAACCTACCGATGTAGCCCTACAACATTAGGGACAGAAAATCATCCTTAATATCTAAGGACCCTATCTTCAATAATCTCAAATGTTGTCTTCTATTTCTGTGGGGTTGTATCCCTATAGTGAACTAACACAAGATCCTCGTACTGGCATTCCTTCACTTCAGACTAAAGAGGATGTTGCCTTGTCCTGAATAGTAATTCTAGTCAGGGGCGAATGCACATGATTACAAGCGGTTCACGTGATTCTACTTCACGAAAAAAAATCACTAAATATATCTATAATTATAAATTAAAAATGAAATAACGGTTAAATCCTATTACAGCGACACCACTTGAACAAGTGTAGTGTTCCTGTCCAGTGGTAACATAGTTCAGTTAAGGTTGTGAGTGTTGTGGGTTCGAATCTGCACATGCTGAGTTTTAGGCTCATTTCTCACCACTTTGTCTTAATTAAGAAGAGTCCTAATCCTAATGACATGTGATTAAGAAGAGTCCATTGAACATGTAAAGGCATTTTTCAAGGGAAATCCAAGACAAAAGTAAGAAGAAAAAATGAGACAAGTTACAATAGTGACTCTAAAATATTCATTATTAAGAATAAAATATTAAAAATCAAAAATCTATTTAATAAAAATTAAGAAGAGTCCCAATCCTAATGATATGTGATCACGAAGAGTCCATTGAACATTCAAATGAATTTTTCAAGGGAAATCCAAGACACAAGTAAGAAAACAAATGAGACAAGTTACAATAATGGCTCTAAAAAATTCATTATTAAGAATAAAATATTAAAAATCAAAAATCTGTTTAATAAAAAATATTAACGATATTATATATATATATATATCGAAGGTTTTCCGAAGACAGTTTGTCCTCTAAGTTTGGTATTATAGTAAAAAAAATATTTGTTAACTTTAAGTGTGACACTGCTTATACAAAATTCTGCGTACCCACTGATTCCAATATCACCTAAGTCTAGTAACCGAACTCCAAGAGTAGCTAAATGATGAATGTCATAAGCTACCCGACCCTTCTCTGGTTGTAAATATGACATGACACTTATAGATCTATGGCTGAGGGAATTAGCTACTACGTTTGCCTTCTCTGGATGGTATAAAATATCAATGTCATAGTCTTTCAGTAGCTCCTGCCATCTCCTTTGGCGTAAGTTCAATTCTTTTTGCTTGAAGATATACTGAAGGATCTTATGATATGTATAGATATCAACATGAGTACAATACAAGT